>MU770237.1:0-15185 GCA_026770625.1 Nicotiana glauca | reverse complement strand
GTTGATTACGTACTCATACTACACTTCTGTGCATTTTTGTTGCACAGGTACATGATACTTTAGCGGCCTACTGGGCGCAGTAGCACGGACAATTCGGGGACAAGGTGAGTTGCAGTATGCGAGGCGGCCCGCAGCTCTTTAAAGTCCCTTCTAGTAACTGTATTTGTTTCCTATCCATTGTATTCCGTACGGGTGTTGTGTTGTATTTTATGTCTTCATCAGTAGTTGCTCATGCACTTGTGACACCGGGTTTATGGGATGGTTTCAGTGAATCTTTGTACTAATTGGCATTATTTAGGTTTGAATTCAAGAAATGATCTTATTTTTATGTGAAACAGAAGGAAAAACCTTAGATTTTCAAAAGCATTAAAGGAGGAAATTAATTTGTAATCTAATTGGCTAGCCTGACAGCGGTGTCCGGCGCCACCACGACCCTTAGTGGATTTTGGGTCGTGACACCTTGCAGAAGGATATTCTGTCATTTCAACTCAGTAGCGATAATTCTTTGGTTTTTGAGGCTATGCACTGGTTGCTATGATGTTCATGAGCTGTGATCGCACAATATTGATGTAATGGTCGGATTCTTGTTTGAGTGTCGGGGTAGTGAATGACTTGAAAGGAGGTTTTCTCAGTGCATAATTGAGAGGTTCAATGTTTTAGCTCCAGCGAAGGAAAGATTGTCGGAATATGAATGTTCAAGTTTGGGTAGATGAAGTAGCGAGACTTGGTATTTTTGAGCATGGTGGAATTTTCATCTGTGATGTGGTGTCGTCGTCTTTGATTGAATGTGTTAAGTTTGCTAGTGTTATGGTCTTCTTCAATTTTCCTTTGGGGCAGGGTTTCATAAAATGGTAGTGCGTGGTGGTTCAGGATCGAATCAATGTTCACGGTGTTTATGGATCGAGAAAGATGATCTTCGAAGAGGTTTTAAGTTGGCAGGGATCTATTGGTTCAAGTGCTACAGAGATGGATTTTAATTTAAGGCAACAACTGGGTAGTGAAGGATGAGGAAGTACATGTGGGAGGTGTCTTATGGCGGTTAAATTTCTAGAAGGCTAAGTGTAAGAAGCATAAGTCGAATAGTTTCTTAAAGGAGAGGGTTTGACCAAAGTGGGAGAGTGGCATATGGGTTTGGTGGTAGGATAGCTGCAGGCCTTGAGGAAATTTAGAGTGACTGGGGTTCATGGTCGATAGTGACTAGGTCTACGAACTAAATTTGGAATATTGGCTGCTATACTGGGGGAAGATTTGATGCGACAAAAGGGAGTTTGCTTGATATGAAGAGGAATGTAACATGACTTTGGATTGGAATATATTGTCGCACCTTTAGTTGAAGTCCATGAGGAGTGAACAGACATGTACAACTGGTGAATGAGCATGATGTGTTAATGATTTTGTAGTAGCTGTACCCAGTGCAACGACATTGGAAGATGTTGGCATGTAATTTCCACAGGTGGGTTATCTTCTATGAGCAGGTTAGTGGTCGCATGGTTGATGAAGCTTCTACAAAGAATTCTAATAGTTATCTGGTAAGAGGTCGAATATGTAAATGTGGCTAGTGATTCAGAATGTTCATGAAATGTTAACAGAAGGATTTCGAGGAATCTGGTGAGTTGATTGTATAGGATCATGTCAATGGGGGATAAGGAATCTTGGTACGTTCTAGAGTTATGCAATGGTAGCTTCAAGCTAAGTGGGAAAGCCCCACCAACTACGATTGGATTACATGGTTATCTATTTGTGATGTTTCTGGTTATCGACATATTGATAGGTTATTATGACTAAGAAAAGAGAACATTGGTGGTGATTTGAGCAAAGGATTTTAGGAAAGTGTGGTATGATTGGCCTTATCAGTTCATGTTCAGGCTTTGGGAAGACTAAGAGTTTATGCTTCATATAAATGTAAAGTACAAGGAAAGTGATCCAACCGGGTGCTTCTTTGAGAGAGTGTTCATGTGCTAGCAAGGCCTTGGAGTTGGTTATATTCGGGACCAAGCCAGACTGGGGGACTCTCAACAAATGTCCTAGTGAATTCAAAAGCTAAAGCGCGGTGCCTGCGAATTTCGAGTCTGTAATGTGGTTAAGTATCGAGCTTTTACAGCGGATTATGAAAATAGGTCTTGGAGTGTCTATGTTATCTTCAGTTTGTGGTGTAGCATTGGATGATTGGGAGAAAATAATTTTTGGATTCATGGAGAAATTATCAGAATGGGTATACCAGTTGAAGATGCGAATATGCACACAAGGAGGGTATGAGATGCTTCGTGGGTTTTAAGAAAATGTCGCCTCGTGAAATAAGGCCACTTAGGATGAGTGAGGATTTGGGTTCGTTATGTTTTGAATCGAGCTATTATTACTCCTAAAGAAAATCCGGAGTGAATTAGAAGAAGTCAGATCGGTTGGCAATGGTTGAATTGGCATGATGGTAGCAATGATCAGTCCCTTCAGCGTGTTAAGTTATGGAGGTGATTTGTGGTGGTACGTGCGAGGCTTGAAGGCCGTTGTAATTTGATTTAGTTGGAGGTATTCAATTATTATGTCCTTCCATGTGTAGATGGTTCTTGAAGAATTATGGTGGTTTAGACCACTACTCGAGGTTTGTATTTTTCTGCGGTTATGGGGTTTTATGGTTCTCATGGAATGAGTAAAGTGAAACGTTTCTATATAATGAAGTGTATATCTTATAGTGGTTTAGTAGTTTGATGAAATTCCTAGGTTGTCGCGTATTAGTAAGATAGTAGCAGTGAGCGGCATGCAGTTTGAATGTCACCTGAGATAGGTGTCCTATGTAAGAAGCCTTGTGTACGGATTTGTGGGTCCTTGATTTGCTTTGCAACTTTAGTATGGCTGGTGGTATAGATGTGCAGACTTGCTACCTAGTGCGGAAGGTCATGGGAGCGTTTTCCATGGGAAGATTGTATAAGTGTGACATATAGTCACTTGATTGATTGAAGATTGAAACCAAGTGTGGAGATTGTGGTATTACCGCTAATGTGGGAGTTAGGCCTGGAATGTGCTATATTCATTTGGTTGTGAACTAAGGATGTTTGTTCCGGATTTGAGGTTTGCTTTTTGTGCCATGGAAAAAGGGTTATTGTGGACCCTTGAAAGGTTATTGGCCTAATGTGGTGCGATTAGTGTTGGCTTGAGGTTTGTGGATAGATCTAAATGTTAATGTGGGCTCTATATCATTCCGGATGTGTTCATTTCAGCTTAGCGTCGTTTGCAGAGGAGATTTTAGGCCTTGGATGTTATTGTTACACCCCCATGTTTTCATACGTAAATGTATACCATAAGTAAATTGATGAAAGCTCTGAAATGAGATATTACATCCCGCATTTTCGTATGTTAATGTTTTTCATAAGTTAATCAACATAAGTTCGGGAATGAGACTATTTGGATATTATAAGTATTATGCTATTTTAAACACGTGATTAGCAAATTCATGAAGGAGAAAGGGCAAGCAAATCAAAGGAAATGAATTTCGTCATAGTTTGACATTTTGGGATAATATACAGCCGAGCTATATACCTGGTATTTATGGACTAGTACCATACAAGGTATCACATAGCCACGATAGTTGTAGACATGTGATTTTTTGACCCTCCCCAAGATTTTACATATTTTAGCATTTAAATGTTTAGCTTAGGCCTAATATCGCTATTTCAATTAGTTTTGACTTTTACACTTTATTTTATCACAAAAATTAAAAATACCAGACAAATATATTTGTTTTTATGGTTAGTCTTACTTTAATAGTTATTTTATTTAATTAGGATTAATTAGTAAATAAGGTACTATTTTAGTCTTGCTCACGGAGAAAGAATAAAATTTGGGCTCAAACGACTCATTTTTATGCCTAATTTTTGGACCTAGCCCATAACAATCCAAGCCTAATACCCACTAAGCTAACACTAATACCCTTAAAAATCTAAAGATCCTAAAAATCTGGGGGAGCCGTTTTTGACACAAAGGAAGGGACCCGTCATCTTCCTAAGGAATAGAACCAAAAAACCCTAGAGATACTAAGAGCTGAAGACCAGCCGCTGATACCATGACCCCCCCCATCAGTTCATCTTTTTCAACAAACCCAACAAGTGAAAAACCTAAGACATCCCTCACCCCAAACCCGATAACCAACCCCTGCTATGAACAACCAAGAATAGCCGCGCTGCTGCCTTCAACAACACAACCACCGTCGTCCACTCCGCCAGTAACTCCATCTCTATCAGCGACCCTCTCTTCATAAGCTACAACTGTTCCCTAAGAGGGGATATACATATTTTCATAACCAAAAGAACAGAAGGACAAAAAAAAAAGCTTCAGAATACTAAGCTTCAGCAGTACTGACCTGCCGACCATCCAAACAACCATCTAACTCCATCTCCGCTCTGACAACCACCGTCTGAGTTTTATTCTTTTGTGTTTTCTGTTTTCATTAAGATTATAGAAAGAAAAATACATAAAGAAATGGATTTCTATTGATGCACTTCAGTTCTGCATTTAAATTTAAAGAAAGGGAGAAAAAAAAACTCCATTTCTTCATTTTCAACTTTAAATTTTGATTCCTAAATGATGGTGTTCGTTTGAGGGGTAGTTTTGTTTTGAGTTCTTTGCAACATCGCTTTCCACTTGGGGCCGTACCTTTTGATTTCTCCGGTGGTGTTCGATTCTCGCTACTGATGGAGTTCGTTTGATTTTGAGGTCGTCGTTGGTCGAGGTCCGTTCGTGGTAGCTAAATTTGTAGTTCTGATTTAGAGTCATCATTAGTACTTTTTACGGATTGAAGTTTGATGCCGGAAATCTATTTGTAACCTTAATCTCCAACAAATCAATTGAAATATAACTTCAAGAAATGGTTCTGTCACAAGCATCCATTTCGTAGACCAACAACTCACTCGAATAATTCCACCAAATATATATGGACTCAAAATCCTAGAAGTGACAGACCTGAAGTCCAACAACATAAGAGGAGAATTTCCTTCATATTTGTACAATTGTGCAAAGCTGAAGTTTCTTGATCTTTCTTGGAATCAATTCCCATGGACCTTTTTCTAGTAACCTTTATCGCCTGTAGAGGCTAATCCATTTAGATATTGCTGGAAACAGCTTCACTGAGATCCCATGAGCCATATGTCAACTTTCTGAATTGCAATATCTATCTCTTAAGTTTAATAATTTCAACTTGTCAATACCCCAAGAAATTGGAAGTTTGTCAAAGCTTGAGACCTTGGATGTATCCTATATTTAGAGCTTTAAGAAAGCCATAATTCTAGAGGAGTTCGGAAAATTGAAGAAATTGAAATATATGTGCATCACTCATTTCTTTTATTGTTATCGGTGTTCATCTTTATATGTGCTAGATGCTAGTTTCATTTGGTTGGATAATATCTGTGTGGATGATTGTTGAATTGTGGTTTAGGGAGAAGATTGAGCCCATTATAGATTAACTCAATTACATGCTTTAGATAGCAGGCTCCGCCTAATAAAATGAAAAAAAAAGATGGACATGAATCCAAATTTGGGTGTGCATTTTATATGACCCGATCACAACAACATTGAACAATAATAAAATAAACATGTCGCGAATCACGGGTGCATTTCATGTGGCGTGGTTTGCGGTGTGTTCCAACACAACAAGTATACGACAATCGTGACTTGTTCCAGAAATAAATCCATAAATAAATAAAAGCGATTTAAAAGGGATAAAATGCATGTAGGTTTAAAATGTGTAATTAATCAGAAAATTAGGTCAATTAATTATAGTTGAGCAACCGTGCTAGAACCACGGAACCCAGGAATGCCTCATACCTTATCTCGGGTTAACAGAATTTCTTATCCGGATTTCTGTGTTCGCAGAGCATAAATAAGAGTCAAATTTTCTCAATTCGAGATCTTAAACCAGTGATTTGGGACACCATAAATTATACTCTGAATTTGAATAAATAATCCCGTTTTGATTGTCATTTAAATTGAAAAAACTTTCCTATACCCTTTCCGGGGTAGAGAAAGGAGGTGTGACAGCTCTGGCAACTCTGTTGGGGACAAAAACCCAGAATCTCTGATTCAGGGTTCAAAATTTGAGCTTAGAATATCTGTTATAGTCGGCTTTATTTATTATCTGATTTTTATGTGTTTGAGCCTAATGTGTTAAATGTCACTTTTTTTCCGCTTTGATATTGTTTGAACTGTATGTAAACTGTTACAAAACCCTCCTCTCTCTGAGTCTTCTAAATTATATGGAAAGTGTGCACTTCGTGTGACTTCTCTTCTGTTAGAATCATATCCCAATTTTTGAACGAGGTTCGGAGAAGTTGCAAAGCCGGCAAAAATTCTGTATCCCCGGTACGCTGCCCCCTTGGCTCGAGCTGTTCGCTCGGGTAAGCCAGGTCTAGAACAAATAAACCCAGGTTTTTAAACCTAGAACAACATAGCCCCATCCGGATCCCTAGTATGAATGTTTGTTTCATCACGTGCATTTAACTTAGGGGTCTCCACACAGGGGTTGCGTCCGTCTAGGACAAGTGTACCCAAGAATAAAAGACCATCTTGATATATCCTATGTGCTATATGTTGCATTTCTTTAAGGGTAAAAGGGTCATTTGGCGGTCCAGGGATGGGTGAGGGCAAATGAGAAGGAAAAGAGGGTGAAGTGTTATAATAAAGCAAGTAGGACCCATTTATATTTTTCTTTCACATTTTTTCTGATAAAAGGAAAAAAAATATATGAAAAATTCATAAAGATTTTGCACTTTTTCATCATTTTCTGAAAATCAATAAAAATCAAAAAAAGGGAAAAGAAAATCCAAAAAGAGTTTACATGTTTCATCATTTTTCAAAAAAAAAAAGGACAAAAAACATATTTTCTCTAAATTAGTTATTTTTTTAATTCTTGCCCGTATCCAATCTGCTCGAACTACGCGAACCTGATTCTTGTCTCTCGAGGCGGGATACGTAGGAAACCCACATAGAGTCCGGTCTTCCTAGTGAGTCTTAGGTTCTTGGCTTCGCGGGATCTTAGCCAAATCTTGCACTTCTAGCCACCTTTTGTCCACATGTAGTTTTGCCAAAATAGCCTCAATCATGTCTTGCATGTGTCTAACAGGAAGTGTTATTGTCTCACATAGTGTTCTCGGTCTTTAACTCTATTTGGTCTTAATTTTCTCATACAGGTGTGGACTTACTTACCAGAGTTTGAGCATGACAGACATCAAGGACCATCCAGTCAGGGTCGCTCATTCAGGAGTTTCCTTAAGGAGATTTTTTTTAGTTATTATGTTTCGAGTCTTTTGTTATTTTTTATATCATCTTTTACCTTCTAGTTTTGTACTGTAATGTCGAGTCTTTTAGGTGATGTTAGAGTTTTTCGTAGTCTAGTCAAGTTTGCCGAGTATTCTGTTATTGTATTTCCTATTATGTATTTGGAAAATCTGTTATAAATCAAAAAGTCAAAAAAGGAGATTTTGCATTTTTCTATTTCCCGTTAGAAGTTTTCTTTAGAATACTAATTCTAGAAATTAAAAAAAAAAAAAGTTTTTTTTTTCATTTCAGGTTGTTTCTCTTTAGGAAATTAATATCTAGAACTCAAAATAAAAATTTCTTTTATATTTTCTTTTAGTACATTAAGACTAAAAATTCAAAAAAAAAATTCTTTTAGTATCTCTTTAAAAGTTTTCTTAAAGATATTAATTTCAAAAATCCAAAAAGATTTTCTTTTGAGGTTCTTCTTTGGGAAATTAATGAAAAATAAATATAAAAAAGTATTCTTTTTATTTTCACTAGAACTTTAGGATATTGTACATAGAAGAAAAAAAATGTACTTTATATGTTATTTATCTTTATAATTTCTTCCTTAGGTAATCAAATAATAAAATCCAAAAATATTCTTTTTATCTTCTTCATTTCTCGTTTCGAAAGCTTTTTTTAGGGATATCAAATGAAAATTTAAAATATTTTTTTTTTGTTTATTCTTTAGATTTCCTTCCTAAAAAAAATATGAATCAAAAAATATTTCTTTTCTTCTAGGATTTTTTCCTTAATAATTTCTCATAGAGTTTTGTTTCAAAAAAAAAAAAAAAGGATAGATGCTCGTTTAAGCTTGAGTTTAGAATATGTTATAGAACATTAAGTCTATAAAATTTTAAAAAAAAAGTTTGCTTCTTTTATTTCTCTTTTTTAATAAGAGTAGTCATTAAGGTAACAAACAAAAAAGCAGAAAAAGAAGAAAAGGAGAACATTAATTTGTTTAATTTATTCCCGATCTTCCGAAACTACGCAAAGATCTAATTCATGCAGTGTCATAATGCGCAGGCAACCTACATAGGGTTCGATCGAATCATTTTATTTAAAAAATAAAAAAAAAAAAGAGAAAAGAAAAAGAGGATGAAATTATAGGATGTGAGAAATGAGAGGAAAGAAAAGAGCAATAATTAAAAAAAAAAGAGGAAGGAAAATGAGCAAGCTAAGAAGTGCTAGAAAAGAAAAAAAAAGAAAAGATTGAAATGAACAAATTGGGATGATGCCAAGTGACTTCGTGACCCTCGAAGTCATTCTAGAACTGTTTATTGTTGCTAGGTGCATTGCACGCAATGTGATATTTTTAGCTGTTACATGCCTAATGCTAATAGGATGACCCCATTTTATTCTTTTTTTATCTTTATTGAACAGAAGGATGGTTTGTTTGTGGTTCTTAAGTAAATCATCCATACAACACAAGGTCAAAGAGCAAGGTAGCCATGGCTAGCAAAGACTTGGACACAAGAGTTGTTGACCCGTCGAGGGATTTTGTGGAGTCGGAGTCTAAATTGAAAGAGGAGGTCCAAAGGTTGAAACAGCATATGGCAGAAATGTATCAATCTTGGATTAGGGAGCATCCTCCACCTTCATTCCCCGCTAACTACACCGAAAACCCTGCAACTATCACACCATTGTCACAAATCCAGCTCCTTACTGCTACTGATGTCTACCTGCAACCTTTTCACACTCCACTCGCCAAAACTACCTCATATCCCACTCCTTAGGCCACTCATGCTTTTGTAGCTCCTCCACCTGCTAATTTTCCTCGATCCTCTAACAAGACTGTGTTCAAAGTTCCTGATGCCCAACCGTATGCTCCAGAACCAACTTCCAATGTTTCGGATCCCTACTCTCATGCTCCTTATTTTGAGCCTCCCGGCGAAGCTGAAAAGCTTGCTAAGACAGTGGAGCAAGAGGAGATATCCAGGAAGGTGAAAATATTAGAGCAGCCTTTAAGAAACATACAAGAGATAGGGAGCCAGATGAGCTTGTCATACAAAGACCTGTGCTTGTTTCCTAGCATCCAACTGCCTGCTGGATTTAAGATGCCAAAGTTTGATTTGTATGGCGGACATGGAGATCCTGTGGCCCATTTGAGAGGCTACTACAGTAATATGAGCGCTCCAGTGGGAAAGACAAATTATTGAAGGCATATTTCAGTCAGAGTCTGAGTGGGGCAGCTCTGGAGTGGTACAGTCACCAAGACGCTAACAGGAGGTACACATGGGACGATATGGCTCAGGACTTTGGCCGACACTTTCAGTACAATATAGAAATTGTTCCGGATTGCATGTCCCTCACTAAGATGGAAAAGAAGCCTAATGAAAGCTTTAGGGAATACGGGCTCAGATGGAGAGAGAAAGTTGCCCGAGTCAATCCCCCTATAGGAGAAGACGAGATTGTCGAGTATTTTCTTTAAGCTCAAAAGCCAACTTACTTTGGGCATTTGATCTCGGCTGTAGGTAAGCCTTTTAATGTTGTGGTAAAAATGGGAGAAATGGTAGAAGATGAACTGAAGTAGAGCAAGATCATGAGCTATTCTACTTTAAAAGCCACAACACAAGCAATTTTGAATGATATAGGAAGCTTGCTAGGTTAGAAGGAACTTGCTGATATTGCCATGGTTGTCTCAGGATCATGACATGGTCCAACGGGTCCGCCTCACCAATATACACAGACTCAACCCAACCCCAAACCTATCCTCGAGCTCCACATAATTCACCTCAGTATTATCCTCCAAATAATGTCCGGTCAGCTGTCCAACCACCGGGTCACTCCTTATGGCGAGCACCAGTACCGCATAATGCACTCTTGCCTTCACGACATTTTTGAGCACCCAAAAACCCTATAAAATAGGGACATGGAAGGAAATAAAGGCAAATAAATAGTTTCATGCTAATCGAGGAGTCCTACACAAGCTTGTTTGAAAAGTTAAAGCATTTTGGCCTGATTGAGCCGCTCCTCGGCTATACTCTAGACCCACATGCAAAAGGTTTTGATCCTACTGTATGGTGCATATACCATTCTAATGTCCAAGGTCATAGCATTTAAGATTGTTGTTCTCTGAAAAGGGAAATAGAAAGAATGATTCAAGAAGGGATAGTTGTGATCCAGGACAGTGACACGCAAAATATCACGTAGAATCCTTTACCTGCACATGATGATGCACACTTTGTGGGGATGATACGTGGTGATAGGGAGAATGAGAATCCTCTTGGGAACTTGCTTAATAAAGTTAATGATATTGAAATTGGTAATGGTCTTGGTGATATTGATGTGGAACTCAGTGGCTAAGATGCCGAGCTTGGTAATTGGAAAGGCGCTCCTTTCTTGGTTAGCTGGGGAGGAGTCTTGGTGGTTTATTTTGTTGTCATTTCTGTTGTCCGGGTTATTTTTAGGGCTGTAATTTGGATATTGTCTTGTGACTCAAACCCTTCTATCCTTTTATTTTGCCTAGTTTGTTTAGTCGTAATAGCTCGTTTAGTGTTACTTAGATTTTTCCAGGGTTGTAACCCTAGTGTATTTTGCATGTTTTGTTGTTTAAACTCTTTAACCATTTGTTTAATGCAATTTCCTATTTTCTATTATTTCTAGTCAATTTGTTTAGCTCTCTTTTCCTTTTATAGTCTTTTCATGCTAATTATAGTGACATGACATGCACGTGTAATTCTCAGCCTGGTATTAAAAGTTAGTTTAGTCATGAAGCAATAAAACAATTTTGAAGATGATAGGGAAATTTAAGGGAAATAAGTAAAGGTATTTTGAGATCACTTAAAGCCTGAATCGTGTGAAACTGGGGCAGATAGAACATAAAAAAGATACTTCGAAAGATGGTACAAGGTTCTAGGAAATGGCATTAAAAGTTACCTTTTGCTTTGATGGGTTACCGCACTACTGTTCGTACTTCAGTAGGTACAACTCCTATTTGTTGGTATATGGTACTGAAGCAGTGATACCCGTGGAAGTTGAAATTCCATCCTTTTAGATTGTTGCTGAAGCTGAAATTGATGATGGTGAGTGGGTCGAAACCCATTTGGAGCAATTAAGTCCGATTGACAAAAAAACTGGCGGCAGTGTGTCATGGTCAATTGTATCAGAAGAGAATGGAAAAAGCATACAACAAGAAGGTGCATCCCCGGAAATCTGAAGTGGGTCAACAAGTATTGAAACGCATCCTTCCACAACAGGCTGAAGCTAAAGGCAAGTTTTCCCCAAATTAGTAAGGGCCATTCGTGGTAACAAGAGTGTTGTCCAATGGTGCTTTGTATTTAACACATGTAGAAGGAAAATATGTGGATATGGCTATCAATTCTGATGCAGTCAAAATATATTATGTATGATTTATTGGGTTTTTTAATTGTGTTGTTTGTATTTGGCATGCTTTGAAGAATGGAATGACGAAGGCATTTTATTCTGCTATCTAAATACTTTATCCTTTTTTGCCCCCTTTGAGTCTTGTTTATTTTCTTTCATATCCCTCTTTGGAATAAGAAGCAAAGTGTAGAAATATAGATATAGAATAAAAAAAACACAAAAAAGGAAAAGAGGAGAAAAGAGAAAGAAAAATGGGAAAAGAGTAAAGAAAAGAAAATAAAAGAAAAGAAAAGAAAAAAAAAGAGAGAGAAAAGTACAAAAAAAAGCAATTCCTATGTCATGAACTACGTTCGACCTGATTCCTTTTAAGGATATGTAGGTAGCCTCACGGTTCGGTCCCATCAAAATAAAAATTCAAAAGTCCCCAAGCAAAGAAACTGGGGAAAAGTTTTTAAAAATGAATTCCAAAAGTTGTAAATAAATTAACCCTATTATCTTAGTTTTTTTATCCTTTGTAATATCCTTTCTTTCTAACCCTGTGCAAAAGCCATATTACAGTCCAAAAAGACCTCCTAAATAATCTTTGAGAGTGTTGAGTTAGCCATGCCAGAATTATATGATGTTTTTACTATGGTCAATGCCTTGTCATCTACAGAATCAAAGGAAATAAAAAGAAAAAGAACAAAATAAGAGAGACTTATCGGTGAAAACCTTCACATGCACCATAAGGCGATGGTAAGTTGAGAGAAATAACAAAATGAGAGAGGCTTAATGGTAAAAACCCTTCGGGCACTACATGTTGAATAAGGATCGTAAATCAGATAGGATAATCGGAGCATTGAAGCCCAGTTTCACGACTCAGAAGTACAACAAGAGTTAAACATTACACTTGCTTGACAGATTAGGCCACTTAATCAAAAGGTGCATGTGATGGTCATTAGAGTTGGTGTCCACATCTAATAAGTTTCTACTTTGTAATTTTCTTGTTAGGTATCATCTCTTTCCATTGTCCCTTAATTTGTTCCTTTTGTCTTGTTTACTTCCTCTTCTTGAGTCTGTTTGGTAAAAACAAATGAGAAATGACTTCAAAATTTGCTACCAGCTTTCCAATTACGCAAAATGGAATCTGTCTTACACATCAAAGTGGCATAAGTAAGGAAAGAACAATACGTGCGCTGAGTTGGAAACAATCAATGTGTTTTGGGATTCATGTAAAATACAAAGGTTCGGTATAGGTCAATTCATGAGAAATGCAACAAATAAAAGGGTATTGGGTTTGAATGGATTAGAGGTATTTTCTGTGATGAGGGTGACAAATGAAGCGATTAGTTAATAAATAGGCACGGTCTATCAAGTTGAAATCAAGGTTACCATGGCAATGGAAGGAGCAATCGCCCACAAAGTCAAATCCACAAACCAATCACCATGTTTAAACTCACGAGTTTTCTTTGTCTAAAACTGGGACAGAAGCTATGTTCATATAAAAGCTTGGAAGCTTGAATTTTTTTAGGTGTAATGCCCCAATTCTTCTTACGCGAAGGCTATTGAGAAGATCACACATCACCCCTAGGAGAAACACTTCCTAGTGTGGGTTTTCAAGTTACATTTTGTTGTAGGAGACGCACTTCCTAAAATTGAGATTTTACCCCTAGGAGACGCATTTCCTAGTGTTTAGTCATTTAAGTTCATTCTTAGGAGATGCACTTCCTAGTTTGAATCATCGAAGTTTCACCTCTAGGAGACACACTTCCTAGTTTGGGGTTTTCAGGTTATATTTTTGATTTAGGAGAAGCACTTCCTAAATTGAGAGTTCATTCATAGAAGACGTACTTCCTAGTTTGAGTCATTGAAGTTTCACCCTAGGAGACGCACTTCCTAAATTGAGATTTCACGCCTAGGAGACGCACTTCCTAGTTTGTGTCATTTAAGTTTATCCCTAGGAGACGCACTTCCTAGTCTGGTTCATTGAAGTTTTACCCGTAGGAGATGCACTTCTTAGTCTGGGTCTTTTAGGTTATATTTTTGTTTTAGGAAACGCACTTCCTAAATTGAGATTTCATTCATAGGAGACACACTTTCTAGTTTGAGTCATTGAAGTTTCACACCTAGGAGACGCACTTCCTAAATTCAGATTTCACCCCTAGGAGAAGCACTTCCTAGTTTGGGTCTTTCAGGATATACCTTTAAGAGATGCACTTCCTAAATTGAGAGTTCATTCATAGGAGACACACTTCCTAGTTTGAGTCATTGAGATTTTACCCCTAGGAGACGCACTTCCTAGTTTGGTATTTAAGTTCATTCCTAGGAGACACACTTCCTAATTTGAGTCATTGAAGTTTTACTCCTAGGAGACGCACTTCCTAGTTTGGGTTTTTCAGGTTATATTTTTGTTTTAGGAGACGCACTTCCTAAAATTGAGATTTTACCCCTGGGAGGCGCACTTCCTAGTTTTTGGGTCATTCAAGTTCATTCATAAGAGGTGTAATTCCTAGTTTAAGTCGTTGACATTTCACCCCTAGGAGATTCACTTCCTAGTCTGGGTCTTTTAGGATATACCTTTAGGAGACGTACTTCCTAAATTGAGAGTTCATTCGTAGGAGACACACTTCCTAGTTTGAGTCATTGAGATTTCACCTTTAGGATATGCACTTCCTAGTTTAGGTCATTTAAGTTCAGTCCTAGGAGATGTACTTCCTAGCCTGAGTCATTAAAGTTCCACCCCTAGGAGACGCATTTCCTAGTATGGGTTTTTCAGGATATACTTTTAGGAAACGCACTTCCTAAACTGAGATTTTAGCCCTAGGAGACATACTTACTAGTTTAGGTCATTTGAGTTCACTCATAGGAGTTGCACTTCCTAGTTTGAGTCATTGAAGTTTCATCCATAGGAGACGCACTTCCTAGTTTGGGTTTTTAGGTCATATTTTTGTTTTAGGAGACGCACTTCCTAAATTGAGAGTTCATTCATAGGAGACACAATTCCTAGTTTGATTCATTGAAGTTTCTCCCTTAGGAGACGCTCTTCCTAAATTGAGATTTCACCCCTAGGAGAAGCACCTCCTAGTTTGGGTCATTTAAGTTCAGCCCTAGAAGACACACTTCCTAGTCTGGTTCATTGAAGTATTAACCATAGGAGATGCAATTTCTTGTCTGGGTCTTTCAAGTTATATTTTTTTTAGGAGACGCACTTCATAAATTGAGATTCCTCCTGTCACGACCCAAAATCCACTAAGGGTCGTGATGGAGATGGACACCATTTTCTGGCAAGCCACACCAATTTACTAGTAATTTTATGTTTTAATATTTATGAAATCGTTTCTTTTATACATTAAACAATGAGTAATGAATTTCACTGAATAGACATTTATGTCTTTAACAAACTTAATATTAAATAATCCCATAATCATCCCAGAACCTGGGGCATGAGCAATCACTAAGAAATCAAATAAAGTATAATAATTGTCCGGAATACAAATTGGACAGAAAGTAATTACAATACGCTTGTGAGCACGCGATTTTTGCCCTAAGCAAATGATTCTAAAAGTTGCAAATTAAATAATTTTACAATTTTTAGA
>MU770235.1:0-16639 GCA_026770625.1 Nicotiana glauca | reverse complement strand
AATCTCTTAGTTGAGTTTTTAGACATAGGGCCTCCATTCCCTAGTCGCCTTTTGCCAACATTAGGGTTCCAATCCAGACATAGGGCCTCCATTCCCTAGTCGCCTTTTTACCAACATTAGGGCTTAAATCCATGAGTTGACTTATTAGACATAGGGCCTCCATTCCCTGGTTGCCTTTTACCAACATTAGGTCTCTAGTCCCTGAGTTGAGGTTTTAGACATATGGCCTTCATTCCCTAGTCGGCTTTTTACCAACATTAGGTCTCCAATCCATGAGTTGAGTTTTTAGATAGGGCCTCCATTCCCTAGTAACCTTTTAACAATATTAGGGCTCCAATACCTGTGTTGAGATTTTAGGCATAGGGGCTCCATACCATAGCTGCCTTTTTTTGGAAACATTAGTGATCCAATCCCTGAGTTTAGAAATTTAGACATAGGGCCTCCATTCCCTACTCGTGTTTTTTGCCAACATTAGGGCTCCAATACATGAGTTGAGATTTTACACATAGTGTGTCCATTTCTTATTCGCCTTTTGCCAATATTAGGGCTCCCATCCCTGAGTTGAGTTATTAGACATAGGGCCTCCATTCCCTAGTCGCCTTTTACAACTATTAGGGCTCTAATCTCTGACTTGAGGTTTTATACATAGGGCCTCCATTCCCTAGTCGCCTTTTTACCAACTTGAGGGCTCCAATCCATGAGTTGGGTTTTTACACATAGGGTCTCTATTCCCTACTCGCCTTTACCAACATTAGGCCTCCAATCCCTGAGTTGAGATTTTAGACATAGGGCCTCCATTCCCTAGTCGCCTTTCACCAACATTAGGTCTGCAATCCCTGAGTTGAGTTTTTAGTCATAGGGCCTCTATTCCATTGTGGCCTTTTTTAACCAACATTAGGGCTCTAATCCATGAGTTGAGAATTTTAGATATAGGGACTCCAATCCCTACTCGTATTTTTTGCCAACATTAGGGCTCCAATCCCTGAGTTGAGATTTTACACAAAGGGCCTCCATTCCCCAGTCGCCGTTTACTAACATTAGGGCTCCAATCCCTGGGTTGAGTTTTTTAACATAGGGCCTCCATTCGCTAGTCGCCTTTTGCCAACATTAGGTTTCCAATCAAGACATAGGGCCTCCATTCCTTTGTCGCCTTTTTACCAACATTAGGGCTCCAATCCCTTAATTGAGTTATTAGACATAGGGCCTCCGTTCCCTAGCGGCCTTTTACCAACATTAGTACTCCAATCCCTGAGTTGAGGTTTTAGACATAGGTCCTGCATTCCCTAGTCGCCTTTTTACCAACATTAGGGCACCAATGCATGAGTTGAGTTTTTAGACATAGGGCCTCCATTCCATAGTCGCCTTTTACCAACAATAGGGCCCCAATCCCTGAGTTGAAAAATTTAAACATAGGTCCTCAAATCCCTAGTCGTATTTTTTGCCAACATTAGGGCTCCAATCAGTGAATTGAAATTTTACACATAGGGTCTCCATTCCCTAGTCGTCTTTTACCAACATTAGTGGTCCAATCTCTAAGTTGATTTTTCAGACATAGGGCCTCCATTCCCTAATCGCCTTTTGCCAACATTAGGGTTCCAATCCAGACATAGGGCCTCCATTCCCTAGTCGCCTTTTTACCAACATTAGGGCTTAAATCCATGAGTTGACTTATTAGACATAGGGCCTCCATTCCCTGGTTTCCTTTTACCAACATTAGGTCTCTAGTCCCTGAGTTGAGGTTTTAGACATAGGGCCTTCATTCCCTAGTCTCCTTTTTACCAACATTAGGTCTCCAATCCATGAGTTGAGTTTTTAGATAGGGCCTCCATTCCCTAGTCACCTTTTAACAATATTAGGGCTCCAATACCTGTGTTGAGATTTTAGGCATAGGGGCTCCATACCGTAGCTACCTTTTTTTGGAAACATTAGTGATCCAATCCCTGGGTTTAGAAATTTAGACACAGGGCTTCCAATCCCTACTCGGATTTTTTGCCAACATTAGGGCTCCAATTCATGAGTTGAGATTTTACACATAGTGTGTCCGTTCCTTATTCGCCTTTTGCCAATATTAGGGCTCCAATCCCTGAGTTGAGTTATTAGACATAGGGCCTCCATTCCCTAGTCGCCTTTTACAACCATTAGGGCTCTAATCCCTGACTTGAGGTTTTATACATAGGGCCTCCATTCCCTAGTCGCCTTTTTACCAACTTGAGGGCTCCAATCCATGAGTTGAGTTTTTACACATAGGGTATCTATTCCCTACTCGCCTTTACCAACATTAGGCCTCCAATCCCTGAGTTGAGATTTTAGACATAGGGCCTTCATTCCCTAGTCGCCTTTCACCAACATTAGTGCTCGAATCCTTGTGTTGAGTTTTTAGACATAGGGCCTCCATTCCCTAGTAGCCTTTTAACAACTTTAGGTCTGCAATCCCTGAGTTGAGATTTTAGTCATAGGGCCTCCATTCCATTGTGGCCTTTTTTAACCAACATTAGGGCTCCAATCCCTGAGTTGAGATTTTACACAAAGGGCCTCCATTCCCTAGTCGGCTTTTGCCAACATTAGGGCTCTAATCCCTGATTTGAGATTTTAGACACATGGCCTCCATTCCCTAGTCGCCTTTGGCCAATATTAGGGCTCCAATCCAGACATACGGCCTCCATTTCCTAGTAGCCTTTTTACCAATATTAGGGCTCCAATCTATGAGTTTAGCTATTAGACATAGGGCCTCCATTCCCTATTCGCCTTTTACCAATATTAGGGCTCCAATCCATGTGTTGAGTTTTTAGTCATAGGGCCTCCATTCCCTGGTCTCCTTTTACCATCGTTAGGGCTCCAATCCCTGAGTTGTGGTTTTAGACATAGGGTCTCCATTCCCTAGTCGCGTTTTTACCAACATTAGGGCTCCAATCCATGAGTTGAATTTTTAGACATAGGGACTCCATTCCGTAGTCGCCTTTTAACACCATTAGGGGTCCAATCCCTGTGTTGAGTTTTTAAACATAGGGCCTCCATTCCCCAGTCGCCTTTTACTAACATTAGGGCTCCAATCCCTGAGTTGAGTTTTTTAACATTGGGCCTCCATTCACTAGTCGCCTTTTGCCAACATTAGGTTTCCAATCCAGACATAGGGCCTCCATTACTTGGTCGCCTTTTTACCAACATTAGGGCTCCAATCCCTAAGTTGAGTTATTAGACATAGGGCCTCCATTCCCTAGCGGCCTTTTGCCAACATTAGGACTCCAATCCCTGAGTTTAGGTTTTAGACATAGGGCCTCCATTTCCTACTCGCCTTTTTACCAACATTAAGGCACCAATGCATGAGTTGAGTTTTTAGACATAGGGCCTCCATTCCGTAGTCGCCTTTTACCAACAATTGGGCCCCAATCCCTGAGTTGATATTTTAAACATAGGGCTTCCATTCCATAGTTGCCTTTTTTGCCAACATTAGGGCTGCAATCCCTGAGTTGAGAAATTTAAACATAGGGCCTCAAATCCCTAGTCGTATTTTTCGCCAACATTAGGGCTCCAATCAGTGAATTGAGATTTTACACATAGGGTCTCCATTCCCTAGTCGTCTTTTACCAACATTAGTGGTCCAATCTCTGAGTTGAGTTTTCAGACATAGGGCCTCCATTCCCTAATCGCCTTTTGCCAACATTAGGGTTCCAATCCAGACATAGGTCCTCCATTCCCTAGTCGCCTTTTTACCAACGTTAGGGCTTAAATCTCTGAGTTGAGTTATTAGACATAGGGCCTCCATTCCCTGGTTGCCTTTTACCAATATTAGGGCTCTAGTCCCTGAGTTGAGGTTTTAGACATAGGGCCTTCATTCCCTAGTCTCCTTTTTACCAACATTAGGTCTCAAATCCATGAGTTGAGTTTTTAGACATAGGGCCTCCATTCCCTCGTCACCTTTTAACAACATTAGGGCTCCAATACCTGTGTTGAGATTTTAGGCATAGGGCCTCCATTCCATAGCTGCCTTTTTTGGAAACATTAGTGATCCAATCCCTGAGTTTAGAAATTTAGACATAGGGCCTCCAATCCCTACTCGTATTTTTTGCCAACATTAGGGCTCTAATACATTAGTTGAGATTTTACACATAGTGTGTCCATTCCTTATTCGCCTTTTGCCAATATTAGGGCTCCGATCCTTGAATTGAGTTATTAGACATAGGGCCTCCATTCCCTAGTCGCCTTTTACAACCATTAGGGCTCTAATCCCTGACTTGAGGTTTTAGACATAGGGGCTCCATTCCCTAGTCGCCTTTTCACCAACTTGAGGGCTCCAATCCATGAGTTGAGTTTTTATGCATAGGGTCTCTATTCCCTACTCGCCTTTTACCAACATTAGGCCTCCAATCCCTGAGTTGAGATTTTAGACATAGGGCCTCCATTCCCTAGTCGCCTTTTACCAACATTAGTGCTCGAATCCCTGTGTTGAGTTTTTAGACATAGGGCCTCCATTCCCTAGTAGCCTTTTAACAATATTAGGTCTCCAATCCCTGAGTTTAGATTTTAGACATAGGGCCTCCATTCCACTGTGGCCTTTTTTAACCAACATTAGGGCTCTAATCCCTGAGTTGAGACTTTTAGATATAGGGCCTCCAATCCCTACTCGTATTTTTTGCCAACATTAGGGCTCCAATCCCTGAGTTGAGATTTTACACAAAGGGCCTCCATTCCCTAGTCGCCTTTTGCCAACATTAGGGCTCTAATCCCTGATTTGAGATTTTAGACATACGGCCTCCATTCCCTAGTAGCCTTTTTACCAATATTAGGGCTCCAATCTATGAGTTTATCTATTAGACATAAGGCCTCCATTCCCCATCCGCCTTTTACCAACATTAGGGCTCCAATCCATGTGTTGAGTTTTTAGACATAGGGCCTCCATTCCCTGGTCTCCTTTTACCATCGTTAGCGCTCCAATCCTTGAGTTGAGGTTTTAGACATAGGGCCTCCATTCCCTAGTCGCGTTTTTACCAACATTAGGGCTCCAATCCATGAGTTGAATTTTTAGACATAGGGCCTCCATTCCGTAGTCGTCTTTTAACACCATTATGGCTCCAATCCCTGTGTTGAGTTTTTAGACATGGGGCCTCCATTCCCCAGTCGCCTTTTACTAACATTAGGGCTCCAATCCCTGAGTTGAGTTTTTTAACATAGGGCCTCCATTCACTAGTCGCCTTTTGCCAACATTAGGTTTCCAATCCAGATATAGGGCCTCCATTACTTGGTCGCCTTTTTACCAACATTAGGGCTCCAATCCCTGAGTTGAGTTATTAGACGTAGGGCCTCCATTCCCTAGCGGCCTTTTACAAACATTAGTACTCCAATCCCAGAGTTGAGGTTTTAGACATAGGGCCTCCATTCCCTACTCGCCTTTTTACCAACATTAGGGCACCAATGCCTGAGTTGAGATTTTAGACATAGGGCCTCCATTCCCTAGTCGCCTTTTACCAACAATAGGGCCTCAATCCCTGAGTTGATATTTTAAACATAGGGCTTCCATTCCACAGTTGCCTTTTTTGCCAACATTAGGGCTGCAATCCCTGAGTTGAGAAATTTAAACATAGGGCCTCAAATCCCTAGGCGTATTTTTTGCCAACATTAGGGCTCCAATCAGTGAATTGAGATTTTACACATAGGGTCTCCATTCCCTAGTCGTCTTTTACCAACATTAGTGGTCCAATCTCTGAGTTGAGTTTTTAGACATAGGGCCTCCATTCCCTAATCGCCTTTTGCCAACATTAGGGTTCCAACAAAGACATAGGGCCTCCATTCCCTAGTCGCCTTTTTACCAACATTAGGTCTTAAATCCTTGAGTTGAGTTATTAGACGTAGAGCCCCATTCCCTGGTTGCCTTTTAGCAACATTAGGTCTCTAGTCCCTAAGTTGAGGTTTTAGACATAGGGCCTTCATTCCCTAGTCGCCTTTTTACCAACATTAGGTCTCCAATCCATGAGTTGAGTTTTTAGACATAGGGCCTCCATTCCCTAGTCACCTTTTAACAACATTAGGGCTCCAATACCTGTGTTGAGATTTTAGGGATTGGGCCTCCATTCCATAGCTGCCTTTTTTGGAAACATTAGTGATCCAATCCCAGAGTTTAGAATTTTAAACATAGGGCCTCCAATCCCTACTCGTATTTTATGCCAACATTAGGGCTCCAAGACATGAGTTGAGATTTTACACATAGTGTGTCCATTCCTTATTCGCCTTTTGCCAACATTAGGGCTCCAATCCCTGAGTTGAGTTACTAGACATAGGGCCTCCATTCCCTAGTCGCCTTTTACCAACATTAGGGCTCTAATCCCTGAGTTGAGGTTTTAGACATAGGGCCTCCATTCCCTAGTTGCCTTTTTACCAACTTGAGGGCTCCAATCCATGAGTATAGTTTTTACACATAGGGTCTTTATTCCCTACTCGCCTTTTACCAACATTAGGCCTCCAATCCCTGAGTTGAGATTTTAGACATAGGGCCTCCATTCCCTAGTCGCCTTTTACCAACATTAGTGCTCGAACCCCTGTGTTGAGTTTTTAGACATAGGGCCTCTATTCCCTAGTAGCCTTTTAACAACATTAGGTCTCCAATCCCTGAGTTGAGAATTTTAGATATAGGGCCTCCAATCCCTACTCGCATTTTTTGACAACGTTAGGTCTCCAATCGCTGAGTTGATATTTTACACAAAGGGCCTCCATTCCCTTGTCGCCTTTTGCCAACATTAGGGCTCTAATCCCTGATTTGAGATTTTAGACACATGGCCTCCATTCCTTAGTCGCCTTTGGCCAAAATTATGGCTCCAATCCAGACATACATCCCCCATTCCCTAGTAGCCTTTTACCAATATTAGGGCTCCAATCTATTAGTTTAGCTATTAGACATAGGGCCTCCATTCCATAATCGCCTTTTACCAACATTAGGGCTCCCATCCAAGTGTTGAGTTTCTAGACATACGGCCTCCATTCCCTGGTCTCCTTTTACCATCGTTAGGGCTCCAATCCCTGAGTTGAGGTTTTAGACATAGGGCCTCCATTCCCTAGTCGTGTTTTTACCAACAATAGGCCTCCAATCCATGAGTTGAATTTTTAGACATAGGGCCACCATTCCCTAGTCGCCTTTTACCACCATAAGGGCTCCAATCCCTATGTTGAGTTTTTCGACATAGGGCCTCCATTCCCCAGTTGCCTTTTACTAACATTAGGCCTCCAATCCCCGAGTTGAGTTTTTTAACATAGGGCCTCCATTCACTAGTCGCCTTTTGCCAACATTAGGGTTCCAATCCAGACATAGGGCCTCCATTCCTTGGTAGCCTTTTTACCAACATTAGGGATCCAATCCCTGAGTTGAGTTATTAGACATAGGGCCTCCATTCCCTAGCGGCCTTTTACCAACATTAGGACTCCAATCCCTGAGTTTAGGTTTTAGACATAGGGCCTCCATTCCCTAGTTGCCTTTTTACCATCATTAGGGCAGCAATGCATGAGTTGAGTTCTTAGACATAGGGCCTCCATTCCCTGGTCGCCTTTTACCAACAATAGGGCCCCAATCCCTGAGTTGATATTTTAAACATAGGGCTTCCATTCCATAGTTGCCTTTTTTGCCAACATTAGGGCTGCAATTCCTGAGTTGAGAAATTTAAACTTAGGGCCTCAAATCCCTAGTCGTATTTTTTGCCAACATTAGGGCTCCGATCAGTGAATTGAGATTTTACACCTCCAATACCTACTCGTATTTTTTGCCAACATTAGGGCTCCAATCTCTGAGTTGAGATTTTACACAAAGGGCCTCCATTCCCTAGTCGCCTTTTGCCAACATTAGGGCTCTAATCCCTGATTTGGGATTTTAGACACATGGCCTCCATTCTCTAGTCGCCTTTGGCCAACACTAGGGCTCCAATCCACACAAAGGGCCTCCATTCCCTAGTAGCCTTTTTACCAATATTAGGGCTCCAATCTATGAGTTTAGCTATTAGACATAGGGCCTCCATTCCCTATTCGCCTTTTACCAACTTTTGGGCTCTCATCCATGTGTTGAGTTTAGGCCCTCCATTCCCTGGTCTCCTTTTACCATCGTTAGGGCTCCAATCGCTGAGTTGAGGTTTTATACATAGGGCCTCCATTAGCTAGTTGCGTTTTTACCAACATTAGGGCTCCAATCCCTGTGTTGAGTTTTTAGACATAGGGCCTCCATTTCCCAGTCGCCTTTTACTAACATTAGGGCTCCAATACCTGAGTTGAGTTTTTTAACATAGGGCCTCGATTCGCTAGCCGCCTTTTGCCAACATTAGGGTTCCAATCCAGACATAGGGCCTCCATTCCTTAGTCATCTTTTTACCAACATTAGGGCTCCAATCCCTTAGTTGAGTTATTAGACATAGGGCCTCCATTCCCTAGCGGCCTTTTACCAACATTGGGACTCCAATCCCTGAGTTGAGGTTTTAGACATAGGGCCTCCATTCCCTAGTCGCCTTTTTACCAACATTAGGACACCAATGCATGAGTTGAGTTTTTAGACATAGGGCCTCATTTCCCTAGTCGCCTTTTACCAACAATAGGGCCCCATCCATGAGTTGATGTTTTAAACATAGGGCTTCTATTCCATAGTTGCCTTTTTTGCCAACATTAGGGCTGCAATCCCTGAGTTGAGAAATTTTAACATAGGGCCTCAAATCCCTAGTCGTATTTTTTGCCAACATTAGGGCTCCAATCAGTGAATTGATATTTTACACATAGGGTCTCCATTCACTAGTCGTCTTTTACCGACATTAGTGCTCCAATCTCTGAGTTGAGTTTTTAGACATAGGGCCTCCATTCTCTAGTCTCCTTTTGCCTACATTAGGGTTCCAATCCAGACATAGGGCCTTCATTCCCTAGTCGCCTTTTTACCAACATTAGGGCTTAAATCCCTGAGTTGAGTTATTAGACATAGGGCCTCCATTCCCTGGTTGCCTTTTACCAATATTAGTGCTCTAGTCCCAGAGTTGAGGTTTTAGACATAGGGCCTTCATTCCCTAGTCGCCTTTTTACCAACATTAGGTCTCCAATCCATGAGTTGAGTTTTTAGACATAGGGCCTCCATTCCCTAGTCACCTTTTAACAACATTAGGGCTCTAATACCTGTGTTGAGATTTTAGGCATAGGGCCTCCATTCCATAGCTGCCTTTTTCTTGGAAACATTAGTGATCCAATCCCTGAATTTCGAAATTTAGACATAGGGCCTCCAATCGCTACTCGTATTTTTTGCCAACATTAGGGCTCCAATACATGAGTTGAGATTTTACACATAGTGTGTCCATTCTTTATTCGCCTTTTGCCAACATTAGGGCTCCAATCCTTGAGTTGAGTTATCAGACATAGGGCCTCCATTCCCTAATCGCCTTTTACCAACATTAGGGCTCTAATCCCTGACTTGAGGTTTTTGACATAGGGGCTCCATTCCCTAGTCGCCTTTTCACCAACTTGAGGGCTCCAATACATGAGTTGAGTTTTTACACATAGGGTCTCTATTCCCTACTAGCCTTTTACCAACATTAGGCCTCCAATCCCTGAGTTGAGATTTTAGACATAGGACCTCCATTCCCTAGTCACCTTTTACCAACATTAGTGCTAGAATCCCTGTGTTGCGTTTATAGACATAGGGCCTTCATTCCCTTATAGCCTTTTAACAACATTAGGTCTCCAATCCCTGAGTTGAGATTTTAGACATAGGGCCTCCATTCCATAGTGGCCTTTTTTTAACCAACATTAGGGCTCTAATCCCTGAGTTGAGAATTTTAGATATAGGGCCTCCAATCCCTACGCGTATTTTTTGCAAACATTAGGGCTCCAATCCCTGAGTTGAGATTTTACACAAAGGGCCTCCATTCCCTAGTCGCCTTTGGTCAACATTAGGGCTCCAATCCAGACATACGGCCTTCATTCCCTAGTAGCCTTTTTACCAATATTAGGGCTCCAATCTATGAGTTTAGCTAATAGACATAGGTCCTCCATTCCCTATTCGCCTTTTACCAACATTAGTGCTCCAATCCATGTGTTGAGCTTTTAGACATAGGGCCTCCATTCCCTGGTCTCCTTTTACCATCGTTAGGGCTCCAATCCCTGAGTTGAGGTTTTAGACATAGGGCCTCCATTCCCTAGTCGCGTTTTTACCAACATTAGGGCTCCAATCCTTGAGTTGAATTTTTAGACATAGGGCCTCCATGNCCTTTTGCCAACATTAGGGTTCCAATCCAGACATAGGGCCTCCATTCCTTGGTCGCCTTTTTACCAACATTAGGGCTCCAATCCCTGAGTTGAATTATTAGACATAGGGCCTCCATTCCCTAGCGGCCTTTTACCAACATTAGGACTCCAATCTCTGAGTTGAGGTTTTAGACATAGGGCCTCCATTCCCTAGTCGCCTTTTTACCAACATTAGGGCACCAATGCATGAGTTGAGTTTCTAGACATAGGGCATCCATTCCCTATTCACCTTTTACCAACAATAGGGCCCCAATCCCTGAGTTGGTATTTTAAACACAGGGCTTCCATTCCATAGTTGCCTTTTTTGCCAACATTAGGGTTGTAATCCCTGAGTTGAGAAATTTAAACATAGGGCCTCAAATCTCTAGTCGTATTTTTTGCCAACATAGGGTCTCCATTCCCTAGTCATCTTTTACCAACATTAGTGCTCCAATCTCTGAGTTGAGTTTTTAGACATAGGGCCTCCATTCCCTAGTCGCCTTTTGCTAACATTAGGGTTCCAATCCAGACATAGGGCCTCCATTCCCTAGTCGCCTTTTTACCAACATTAGGACTTAAAACCCTGAGTTGAGTTATTGGACATAGGGCCTCCATTCCCTGGTTGCCTTTTACCAACATTTGAACTCTAGTCCCTGAGTTGAGGTTTTAGACATGCGACCTTCATTCCCTAGTTGCCTCCATTCACTAGTCACCTTTTAACAACATTAGGGCTCCAATCCCTGTGTTTAGATTTTAGTCATAGGACCTCCATTCCATATCTTCCTTTTTTGGAAACATTAGGGATCCAATCCCTGAGTTTAGAATTTTAGACATAAGGCCTCCAATCCCTACTCCTATTTTTTTCCAACATTAAGGCTCCAATACATGAGTTGAGATTTTACACATTGTGTGTCCATTCCTTATTCGCCTTTTGCCAACATTATTGCTCCGATACCTGAGTTGAGTTATTAGACATAGGGCCTCCATTCCCTGGTCGCCTTTTACCAACATTAGGCCTCCAATCCCTGAGTTGAGATTTTAGACATAGGGCCTCTATTCCATAGTGGCCTATTTTGCCAACATTAGGGCTCCAATCCTCTTTTTGAGGATTTTAGATATAGGGCCTCCAATCCCTACTCGTATTTTTTGCCAACATTAGAGCTCCAATCCCTGAGTTGAGATTTTATACAAAGGGCCTCCATTCCCTAGTCGCCTTTTACCAACATTAGTGCTCGAATCCCTGTGTTGAGTTTTTAGATATAGGGCCTCTATTCCGTAGTAGCCCTTTAACAACATTAGGTCTCCAATCCCTGAGTTGAGATATTAGACATAGGGCCTCTATTCCATAGTGGCCTATTTTGCCAACATTAGGGCTCCAATCCTCTTTTTGAGGATTTTAGATATAGGGCCTCCAATCCCTACTCGTATTTTTTGCCAACATTAGAGCTCCAATCCCTGAGTTGAGATTTTATACAAAGGGCCTCCATTCCCTAGTCGCCTTTTACCAACATTAGTGCTCGAATCCCTGTGTTGAGTTTTTAGATATAGGGCCTCTATTCCGTAGTAGCCCTTTAACAACATTAGGTCTCCAATCCCTGAGTTGAGATATTAGACATAGGGCCTCTATTCCATAGTGGCCTATTTTGCCAACATTAGGGCTCCAATCCTCTTTTTGAGGATTTTAGATATAGGGCCTCCAATCCCTACTCGTATTTTTTGCCAACATTAGAGCTCCAATCCCTGAGTTGAGATTTTATACAAAGGGCCTCCATTCCCTAGTCGCCTTTTACCAACATTAGTGCTCGAATCCCTGTGTTGAGTTTTTAGATATAGGGCCTCTATTCCGTAGTAGCCCTTTAACAACATTAGGTCTCCAATCCCTGAGTTGAGATATTAGACATAGGGCCTCTATTCCATAGTGGCCTATTTTGCCAACATTAGGGCTCCAATCCTCTTTTTGAGGATTTTAGATATAGGGCCTCCAATCCCTACTCGTATTTTTTGCCAACATTAGAGCTCCAATCCCTGAGTTGAGATTTTATACAAAGGGCCTCCATTCCCTAGTCGCCTTTTACCAACATTAGTGCTCGAATCCCTGTGTTGAGTTTTTAGATATAGGGCCTCTATTCCGTAGTAGCCCTTTAACAACATTAGGTCTCCAATCCCTGAGTTGAGATATTAGACATAGGGCCTCTATTCCATAGTGGCCTATTTTGCCAACATTAGGGCTCCAATCCTCTTTTTGAGGATTTTAGATATAGGGCCTCCAATCCCTACTCGTATTTTTTGCCAACATTAGAGCTCCAATCCCTGAGTTGAGATTTTATACAAAGGGCCTCCATTCCCTAGTCGCCTTTTACCAACATTAGTGCTCGAATCCCTGTGTTGAGTTTTTAGATATAGGGCCTCTATTCCGTAGTAGCCCTTTAACAACATTAGGTCTCCAATCCCTGAGTTGAGATATTAGACATAGGGCCTCTATTCCATAGTGGCCTATTTTGCCAACATTAGGGCTCCAATCCTCTTTTTGAGGATTTTAGATATAGGGCCTCCAATCCCTACTCGTATTTTTTGCCAACATTAGAGCTCCAATCCCTGAGTTGAGATTTTATACAAAGGGCCTCCATTCCCTAGTCGCCTTTTACCAACATTAGTGCTCGAATCCCTGTGTTGAGTTTTTAGATATAGGGCCTCTATTCCGTAGTAGCCCTTTAACAACATTAGGTCTCCAATCCCTGAGTTGAGATATTAGACATAGGGCCTCTATTCCATAGTGGCCTATTTTGCCAACATTAGGGCTCCAATCCTCTTTTTGAGGATTTTAGATATAGGGCCTCCAATCCCTACTCGTATTTTTTGCCAACATTAGAGCTCCAATCCCTGAGTTGAGATTTTATACAAAGGGCCTCCATTCCCTAGTCGCCTTTTACCAACATTAGTGCTCGAATCCCTGTGTTGAGTTTTTAGATATAGGGCCTCTATTCCGTAGTAGCCCTTTAACAACATTAGGTCTCCAATCCCTGAGTTGAGATATTAGACATAGGGCCTCTATTCCATAGTGGCCTATTTTGCCAACATTAGGGCTCCAATCCTCTTTTTGAGGATTTTAGATATAGGGCCTCCAATCCCTACTCGTATTTTTTGCCAACATTAGAGCTCCAATCCCTGAGTTGAGATTTTATACAAAGGGCCTCCATTCCCTAGTCGCCTTTTACCAACATTAGTGCTCGAATCCCTGTGTTGAGTTTTTAGATATAGGGCCTCTATTCCGTAGTAGCCCTTTAACAACATTAGGTCTCCAATCCCTGAGTTGAGATATTAGACATAGGGCCTCTATTCCATAGTGGCCTATTTTGCCAACATTAGGGCTCCAATCCTCTTTTTGAGGATTTTAGATATAGGGCCTCCAATCCCTACTCGTATTTTTTGCCAACATTAGAGCTCCAATCCCTGAGTTGAGATTTTATACAAAGGGCCTCCATTCCCTAGTCGCCTTTTACCAACATTAGTGCTCGAATCCCTGTGTTGAGTTTTTAGATATAGGGCCTCTATTCCGTAGTAGCCCTTTAACAACATTAGGTCTCCAATCCCTGAGTTGAGATATTAGACATAGGGCCTCTATTCCATAGTGGCCTATTTTGCCAACATTAGGGCTCCAATCCTCTTTTTGAGGATTTTAGATATAGGGCCTCCAATCCCTACTCGTATTTTTTGCCAACATTAGAGCTCCAATCCCTGAGTTGAGATTTTATACAAAGGGCCTCCATTCCCTAGTCGCCTTTTACCAACATTAGTGCTCGAATCCCTGTGTTGAGTTTTTAGATATAGGGCCTCTATTCCGTAGTAGCCCTTTAACAACATTAGGTCTCCAATCCCTGAGTTGAGATATTAGACATAGGGCCTCTATTCCATAGTGGCCTATTTTGCCAACATTAGGGCTCCAATCCTCTTTTTGAGGATTTTAGATATAGGGCCTCCAATCCCTACTCGTATTTTTTGCCAACATTAGAGCTCCAATCCCTGAGTTGAGATTTTATACAAAGGGCCTCCATTCCCTAGTCGCCTTTTACCAACATTAGTGCTCGAATCCCTGTGTTGAGTTTTTAGATATAGGGCCTCTATTCCGTAGTAGCCCTTTAACAACATTAGGTCTCCAATCCCTGAGTTGAGATATTAGACATAGGGCCTCTATTCCATAGTGGCCTATTTTGCCAACATTAGGGCTCCAATCCTCTTTTTGAGGATTTTAGATATAGGGCCTCCAATCCCTACTCGTATTTTTTGCCAACATTAGAGCTCCAATCCCTGAGTTGAGATTTTATACAAAGGGCCTCCATTCCCTAGTCGCCTTTTACCAACATTAGTGCTCGAATCCCTGTGTTGAGTTTTTAGATATAGGGCCTCTATTCCGTAGTAGCCCTTTAACAACATTAGGTCTCCAATCCCTGAGTTGAGATATTAGACATAGGGCCTCTATTCCATAGTGGCCTATTTTGCCAACATTAGGGCTCCAATCCTCTTTTTGAGGATTTTAGATATAGGGCCTCCAATCCCTACTCGTATTTTTTGCCAACATTAGAGCTCCAATCCCTGAGTTGAGATTTTATACAAAGGGCCTCCATTCCCTAGTCGCCTTTTACCAACATTAGTGCTCGAATCCCTGTGTTGAGTTTTTAGATATAGGGCCTCTATTCCGTAGTAGCCCTTTAACAACATTAGGTCTCCAATCCCTGAGTTGAGATATTAGACATAGGGCCTCTATTCCATAGTGGCCTATTTTGCCAACATTAGGGCTCCAATCCTCTTTTTGAGGATTTTAGATATAGGGCCTCCAATCCCTACTCGTATTTTTTGCCAACATTAGAGCTCCAATCCCTGAGTTGAGATTTTATACAAAGGGCCTCCATTCCCTAGTCGCCTTTTACCAACATTAGTGCTCGAATCCCTGTGTTGAGTTTTTAGATATAGGGCCTCTATTCCGTAGTAGCCCTTTAACAACATTAGGTCTCCAATCCCTGAGTTGAGATATTAGACATAGGGCCTCTATTCCATAGTGGCCTATTTTGCCAACATTAGGGCTCCAATCCTCTTTTTGAGGATTTTAGATATAGGGCCTCCAATCCCTACTCGTATTTTTTGCCAACATTAGAGCTCCAATCCCTGAGTTGAGATTTTATACAAAGGGCCTCCATTCCCTAGTCGCCTTTTACCAACATTAGTGCTCGAATCCCTGTGTTGAGTTTTTAGATATAGGGCCTCTATTCCGTAGTAGCCCTTTAACAACATTAGGTCTCCAATCCCTGAGTTGAGATATTAGACATAGGGCCTCTATTCCATAGTGGCCTATTTTGCCAACATTAGGGCTCCAATCCTCTTTTTGAGGATTTTAGATATAGGGCCTCCAATCCCTACTCGTATTTTTTGCCAACATTAGAGCTCCAATCCCTGAGTTGAGATTTTATACAAAGGGCCTCCATTCCCTAGTCGCCTTTTACCAACATTAGGGCTCTAATCCCTGATTTGAGATTTTAGACACATGGCCTGCATTCCCTAGTCGCTTTTTGCCAAAATTAGGGCTCTAATCCCTGATTTGAGATATTAGACACATGGACTCCATTCCCTAGTCGCCTTTTGCCAACACTAGGGCTCCAATCCAGACATAGGGCCTCCATCCCCTAGTCGCCTTTTTATAACCTTGAGAGGTCCGATCCATGAGTTGAGTTTTTACACATAGGGTCTCTATTCCCTTCTAGCCTTTTACCATCATTCGGCCTCCAATCCCTGAGTTGAGATTTTAGACATAGGGCCTCCATTCCCTAGTCGCCTTTTACCTATATTAGTGCTCGAATCCCTGTGTTGAGTTTTTAGACACAGGGCCTCTATTCCGTAGTAGCCCTTTAACAATATTAGGTCTCCAATCCTTGAGTTGAGATTTTAGACATAGGGCCTCTATTCCATAGTGGCCTATTTTAAACCAACATTAGGGCTCTAATCCCTGAGTTGAGAATTTTAGATATAGGGCCTCCAATCCCTACTCGTATTTTTTGCCAACATTAGGGCTCCAATCCCTGAGTTGAGATTTTACACAAAGGGCCTCCATTCCCTAGTTGCCTTTTACCAACATTAGGGCTCTAATCTCTGATTTGAGATTTTAGACACATGGCCTGCATTCCCTAGTCGCCTTTGGTCAACATTAGGGCTCCAATCCAGACATACGGCCTTCATTCCCTAGTAGCCTTTTTACCAATATTAGGGCTCCAATCTATGAGTTTAGCTATTAGACATAGGTGCTCCATTCCCTATTCGCCTTTTACCAACATTAGTGCTCCAATCCATCTGTTGAGTTTTTAGACATAGGGCCTCCATTCCCTGGTCTCCTTTTACCATCGTTAGGGCTCCAATCCCTGAGTTG
>MU770234.1:4569-21239 GCA_026770625.1 Nicotiana glauca | reverse complement strand
AGAGCATCCTGAAGATCTGGGGTGAACATGACCCCTCCTGGGACCTGAGCTGGGCCCTCTGGAGCTGCTGGGGCTAGAACCTCCTCATCATAGACAATATAAGGCCCCCCCTCTTGAACTGCTGACCGGGGCTGAGCTCTGCCCCTACCTTGGCCTCTGGCACGGCCTCGGCCTCTTCCCCTCGCAGGAGCTACTGTTGGGGGCTCGGGCTGCTGCGCGGTAGAAGAAGAAGCACGTGTTCTCGCCATCTACAAATAAATAGAATAGAAAGACAATCAGTATTTGAGAAATAGAATCGCACGACAAGAAAGAACAAAGTGAAATTTTTCCTAACTCTATAGCCTATGGGGGATAAATACAGACGTCTCCGCACCGATCCCTCAGACTCTACCGAGTTTGTCCGTAAGTAGAGAGACCTATGCAACCTAGAGCCCTGATACCAACATGTCACGACCCGGATTTCCCACCATCAGGAGTCGTGATGGCGCCTACTAATGGAGCTAGGCCAGCCAAACTTTAAACATTCTCCAATAAATCTCAACAATATAAATAAACGGAAATCAATTAAACCAGTGCAGAAGACTTTAAGCTAAATAAAAATGAAACCAAAAATGCGGAAGTTTGAAACATATCTCTACCCAGAACCTGGTGTCACTAGCTCACGAACTTCTAAGATTCACTAAATACAACCGTCTGAAAGAAATCATAACAGTCTGTTTCAATACAAGAGTTAACAAACTGAATAAAGATGGAAGAGACTCTGGGCCTGTGGACGTCAGCAAGGCTACCTCAAGAGTCCCTGGACTGAAGGTCTGCTCTCGATCTAATACTGCCGCGGTCCGAAAGTTGCGTCCTGATCTGTGCAAAAGAAATGCACAGAGTGTAGCATCAGCACAACCGACCCCATGTTCTGGTAAGTGCCTGGCCTAACCTCGGCGAGGTAGTGACGAGGCTAGACAAGACCTACCACAAATAACCTCTACAGATATATGTGCAATAATAGGAAAATACACTAATTTAAGCAGTAAAAAGGGTGGGGGAAACATGCTGTGGGGTACTATAGTCTATATATATAGGAATCAACGTTAAAGAAATGAAGCTGAACAATAACAACTGATAAGGAAAACACAAGAAGTCTCTACATACGAACACAATACACTCAGTCCATACTCCGTTGCGGCGGGCAACTCGATCCTCAACAGATATCTCCGTTGTGGCGTGCAACCCGATCCTCAACAATCAATACCGTTGCGGCGTACAACCCGATCCTCAATATTCATCAATAACATTGCGGCGTGCAACCCGATCCTCAACATTTAATACCAAGAACTCACCCAAACAATGACTGCAACTCAAGTGCGAGGGGAGTAACAACAATCACAAAAAAATCCCAGCAAGGGAATACAATTAACAATTCAGTCATCCTGGCAAGGGAGAATACAATAAATACTTACATCCCGGCAAGGGACTAATCGCTACACATTCCACTTTTAATCACCTATTTCTCGGGTAACAATTTCTAGTCCGAGCCAATGCTCCAAAAGCCAAACCAATCACAATATATTATGCTTATCAACCCAAGCAAGAAAGATGTACCATTAAATCCGAATCCAACATATATAAGACTCACGGTCATGCTAGATTCCGGTGCATAGATAACCGTCACCATGCCTATACACCGTACTCCACATTTAGCAAGTAGCAAATATCACCCTAATCTTAATCCATCAAGCCAAAGTTAAAACAAACACTTACCTCGATCCGAAAATAGCAATCAAGGCTCTAAAACCGCCTTTCCTTTAGAATCCAACTCCGAAACAATGATATCTAGGCACAATTTAGTTCAATAGTATCAATAAGAGCTCAAAAACATAATCCCATAGTCTAGAAATGAAATTCCCATCATTCTTCCAAAATAGTAAAAATCCGACACCGGGCCCACATTGTCCAAACACGAAGCTCGGACCAAAACCCAATCACCCATAACCCCACGAGTTCAATTATATAATCTGTTTCAAGATTCGACCCAAAATTGAGGTTGAATCACCCAAAATTTCCAAAGCCCTAGTTCTACCCAAAACCCCCATTTTCTACCTTGAATTCATGATTTAGGTCTAATAATTTGGTGTTTAGATGAAAAAATTATGAGGGAATGAAGTTAATATATCTTACCTAAAGAACTATGGAGAAAGGAAAGCTTGAAATTCGCCTATGGAGAGTGAAGGAGAAGAGTCCGTGTGAAAAATGGCAAAAATCCCGAAGTAGGTTCTGTTTTTATGGCTTAAAATCACTGGGTGAAATTACCCTACGCGTTCGCGACAGTAGGGTCGCGTTCGCGATGAACAGATGTTGGCAAACATTGCGTTCGCGGATAAGGCATGCGAACGCGAAAAGGAAAATATAGGGAGCCCAAAGATTGGTCTACGCGAACGCGTTTGGCATCACACGAACGCGATGAAGAGGCGACCTGAAACTTTGCGAACGCGCGGACACAATCGCGAACGTGGTGAAGGAAATCAGGGAAGGTACATGAACGCGATGCCTACGGCCGCGAACGCGAAGAAGGAATTCCCTGGGAAAAAATTGCAGAAAATCTGCTATGTTTTTAAGTGCAAAACCACCCCGAACCACCTCCGAATCACTCCCGAGCCCTCGGGGCTCCCAACCAAACACACACACTAACTCAAATACATCGCACGGACTTACTCGAGCGATCAAATCACTAAAAGAACATCAAAATTAAAGAATCAAGCCTCAAGATCATCATTTTTCATTTCAAAGTTCATCAACCTCTAACTTTAGATATTTAGGTCCAAAACATGTCAAACGACGTCCGATTTCGATCAAACTTGACAGAAAGCGCTTAACGCATATTTAAGATCTGTACCGGGCTTCAGAACCAAAATACGAGCCCGATACCTTTATTTTCTAACTCATTTTCATTTCCGTTTTTCCTTAATAATTCCAGAAAATAATTTAACAGAAAAATTCTTTTACTCGGGTTCTGGACCTCGAATTTCGACTCCGGGCACATGCCCGAGTCCCATATATTTCTACGGACCCTCCGGGACCGTCAAATCACGGATCCGGGTCCGTTTACCCAAAATATTGACCAAAGTCAACTATATCAATATTAATACCAAGATTCTTCAAATTTTTCACAGAATTCACATATTCTAACATAAAAACTTTCCGGCTTCATGCCCGGACTGTGCACTCAAATCGAGGAAACTAAAAGCGAGGTTTATAAGGCCTTGAAAGCGCCGAAAAAAGGGAGAAATACGGTGATGACCCTTTGGATCGTCACAGTGCTCAAGCACCCATAATCCATAATGTACACCCCGCCACTGTTTTTGAGTTCGCAACAAAGAATGAAATCGATTGGGCTATTGTAGCTCTGGATTTAAGTTATATGCATTGACAATCTAATAAAAGTGTAGTTAATTAACATGTATTGGTTAATTATTTTTTATTAAAGTTACTAATTAGTGATTATCATATAAATTTACATGATACCTTATAAATGACCTGATTATGTAAATACCTTTTATTCGGTGCATAAAACTAATTTTATCTATATAATCCTAAATTTTTAGAGATGGAACTAGATGGGAAAGTTTATAAATTATGGGGTTTTGGCAATTATGGGCTAAGAGAAGTGCCGCAACCTGGCCTGATAGACAACAACTAAGTTGATTAATTCTTCGTCTTTAATTAGATTTAGCTAAATTATCATCCTTTTGAAGTAAAGAATTACTGATTAACAAGCACTAGAATCATAAATAAGAAAAAGTCAATAAAATGTACGGTTAAAAAAGAAGCAGTTTGATTCATGATCATGTAATTACTCCAAACAAATTGAAATTGAGTCTTAGGTTTTTCTAAGTTTTTTTCCTCCTTTTTTTGGTTTCCTAAGATGGGATTAGGCTATCAAATTTAAATAATTCAATTTTTTTTATCAGATTAGGGAACCAAAAGAAATCAGATTAGGGTTGGATGTGTACTATGCTGATGGAAAGTAATTACCAAGCACCAATAAAGCAGTTGAGATGTGCGTAAACTTGCCCAAACAATACTATTTCATAAAGTGTTTTTGTTAGATTTCTCACTTGGTGTCCGGTACTCGTCTTGGAGCCTGATATATTCGGATTCGTGCCGCGTAGGGTTCCATTCGGGGGGAAGCGCTCCCTACCAAGGATTTTTCTATACCCAGGGCTTAAACCCGAGACATCTGGTTAAGGGAAGAGCAGTCCCATTCACTGCACGAGTCCATTACTCAAATAGTCACTCAACTATTCCAAATTATCGCCTAGTCACTTTTCTTTCGTTTGTAACAACAAAGTCATTCAACTATGCCTATTGCACTCAGAAGGTCACTCAACTAGGTTTTTCAAATTTTGGATTACCAAATACCTATTTTACATTTACCCTCTAAATTATAGATATTTATTCTATTTTTTATTTTTTTAAAACTTTTTAATATTATGATTTCCCCCTTTTTAATTTACATTATGAACTTACCTATAGAATAAATAAATACCATTTATAAATTAAAAAAATAAAAAGTATTTAAGTATATATAATGTTGGCATAACAAAATAATGTGCACATTAACAACAAAAATTCAAAAATTTATTGACACAATTCAGAAAGAAAGAAAATAAAAGTTGTAAAATATATATTTCATGCACGTAATATAAAAATAATTATTTAAATAAAGGTATTTTATAAGATATATTATATATTCTTGAAAATTATGCTCAATTATATTATATATATTCCATGCACGACTTAACATAACATGTTTTACCCTATATAGATAGTCCCCCTAATTTCAGTGACATAACTTTATGTCGTCGAAAAGTTGGTAGAAACATAATAATATAATTGAGCATAATTTTCAAAAATATATAATGTATATTATAAAAATAACTTCATTTAAATAATTATTTTTATATTACGTGCATGGAATATATATTTTACAACCTTTATTTTCTTTCATTGTGAATTGCGTAAATAAATTTTTAAAAGAGTATTGTTAATACTAAAAAGTTTAAAAACATAAAAAGAAGATAAATATTTATAATTTAGAGGGTAAAATAGGTATTTGGCAATCCAAAATTTAGAAAATCTAGTTGAGTTACCTTCTGAGTGCAATAGACATAGTTCAATGACTTTGTTGTTGTAAACGAAAGAAAAGTAACCCTAGGAGATAATTAATTTGGCATATATAATTGAATGGCCATTTGAGTAATTGACTCTCTGCTGCACCACGTCCTTGGGGGTTATAAAGTGCTTTTTGGGTGTGAATAATGGATACCTATAGTTCTAGTATATGCTTTATGATTGCAAAAATCATAAATTTTCTCTTACATGTCTTTCACAAAAGATTGAAAATTTCGTTTGAATTGTGCTGTGCAAATGTGTTAGTATTTGGCTGTCCATAGTGGATAATGCTGATAGTTTTTGTTTGTGCTTTAAATTGCCAAGATTGGATTTTTATTTATTTTTCTTGAATTTAGTCGGTCTTTTATGCAAATGTGTTTTTGGTTGGCCATAGTGGGTAATTATAGTAAATCATTAGCTTAATTCCTTAGGTTTTGAGATTGTACTATTAAAGAAAATGATATTTCATTGCGAAACTTCACATCTTGATTTAATTTAGTTTAATAAAGGAAAGAGCCAAATGGACAAGGTAAGAGATCGAGTTTCATTAGAAACAAGAACTCAAATTAAAGTGCAATATGACTAGAGGATCCCCTAGCAAGGGAGGGCATAAGTTCTAGGGCATTAAGTTAAGCATGCATGATGAACGTAGTGAATATAGTCAATAGAAATTCATGCATTCGTAAAGGGAAATGATTCCCAATTTTTACTCTCCTCATTGTAACCAAACAACAACCCTTCCCGAGAGATCATCCACCTGCATTCCGACCGGCACCGCCGGTGGTCCCTATTGGCATCGTAAACATTAAAATGAAACCAAATGGGACTATCAATATCCAATTGAATGTCACAGTAAAATAGAGTTGTACCCCAAAAATTCACTCGAAAACTCCACTTAACTTCATCACCATCTTGCACTATTGAAGTTCCTAAATCATTATCATGAGATTGACAATGGAGAAAAATGGGGTTTCCATTTACAAGCCTATTTATAACATGTACTTCGACTCTTTGGTTTATATTTGGCAGATGTAGACTAATCCCTCTTGCTACAGGACATGATCTAAGAACAAGTATATAAACGAGGGTCAGGAGAAGCATGCAAAAAGTATTTCTTTTGAAAGTTTTCATTTTTAGTTGCAAGCTTTCAAACTTGTGTCATGGAGTTTATCTTTGTTATATATATAGATACTATAAAATTTTCTAAAATTGAGGTTTTTGGGTGATAAATTCTAGATTGTCCAAATAAAGAATGTGATCAACTAATAACTTTTGGATCTTCCATATAAAGAATGTGATTAGCTACCCATCTTTATTGCTTTATATTCCTCTATCGAGGAAAAGAAATTGCTATTTTTGAGCTGACAACAAAGAGTGAAATGTATTGGCCAACTTTTTCTTATCTACGTAAATATAATCCCAAATTTTAAGAGATTGAACTAGATGAGAAAGCTTACAAATTACAAACATTGGGTCTAGGGTAATACTGCATTTGACCTGATCTGATAGACTACGCTTAACTTAGGTTAATTCTTCATCTTTAATTGTCTATTGACTACGTTTAACTTTTTGAGAAAAAAAATTACTGATTTACAAATTCTAAAAATAAGAAAATGTCCATAAAAAGGTATGGTCGGTTTTCCTTACCAACAGCCTTCTCAGTTTAGAGCTCGTCGCATAGGACTTGCCTAGTGCGGTTTACATTTTCTGTGTGGTTCGAAATATTACATAGTGAGCAAATTATCCAATGTGTACCCTAAGGGTAATGGCTGTGGGTTTCTCTGAAAATTTTTCCAAAAAAGAAGAAGACGTAATTTGATTCTTTAAATGCAAACTACGACGTGCCATACAAAACAGAATATGTTAACTGATGATTTGCGGTTCTTGCCATAGTAATTTAAAATTGTGTATAGATGGTTTTCTTTGTTGGGGATTTTCTAAGTTCGGATTAAGCTATCATATTTAAAAAATTCAACGATTTGAATAATCAACTGAGATTTGAAGTACAGTGAGCTAAATCATTTTAGGAGTTTGTTTTGTTTCTTTTTTCTTTGTTATTATTAGTTGAAGGATAATTTACTTTTACTGAACATACAACTAGATCTAGTTAGAAACTTGCTACAATATGATACGCTTGTTTGTTATATATAGTAATAATTCTACAATTATTTACATGGGAGTTATGCTTCACACAAACAGGTAAACTGTAAAGAGTTACGTTATATATGATACGCTTGTTTGATTAAGGCAACAAATACGAATCAACAGAATTCATGCTTCGCGTAAGGAAAACAATTCCCAGCGATGACTCGCTTGATTGTAACTTTATTGGGGAAATATATGTGCATAAATGAATGGTGATAAAGCGTGACACATGAAATTATTAAAATGTCACAATTGGTCAAGGAATCACAGATTAGGTACGGGATAAAAGAGATGCGGGATCACAAAGGAGGTACGAGATAAGAGGCTCGGAAGCACCGCCTCTATTTAAACATGAATACGCACGAGATACGGAAAGGATAAAGAACCTGGTCGAATAAGAGGATATAGATACAGCTTTTCAAGAGAAATAAATACCAGAGCCGTTAAGGAATATTTGTATTCAATGTAATGATTATGTAACGCAGCATTTAATGTCATTAAATATTCATAATAGCCTCATTATGGCTTAGATGTAACGTACATTTACAGAGATTCTCCAAGAGACCTATAAAAGGAGAGATATGTAGTCGATGGAGAGGGGATACATTATTGAAATATACTTTGATTTGCAAGCTTTCTTATCTGAGTACTTGAAAATTCTTTTCTTTATTTATCTTTCGATTATCAGTAACCCGATTCTTCTATTTTTCAGATTTGACTAAAAATTTATTTTTTTGTTAAACAAATTGGTTCCGTTGTCGGGAATCTGATAATCAACGTTATTTCTACTTGATTTTCTTGATTCACATCAATCATGTCGAACAACAACGACAACACCCCAGGACTTCCAGAAATTCAGACAAACCAACAACTTCAAGGAAGTTCTCCTCGAGATTCACCACAAGGTTGTCCACGAGGCTCCCCACGACGATCTCGTGAAGGCACTCCCGATGGGTCTCAGGCAAATGAACAGGATCAACTCAACAATGTCGAAGATATGAATGAGGCGTTGCAAAAAATAATTGCTTCTCAAGTTAGCAAAGCTCTTCAAGCCTTTGTTAACTAGTTACCTGTAGCCCCACCAACACCAACTCCAAACAATAATACTCTAGAGAACCCCCGTTCTGGACTGGTTAATTCAAGAAGTGGAGGAACTCCTAGTGAAATGCAAGAAGGAGACCCAGGTAATCAAGCTAATTCTGATTAACAAAATCTCGTACTAACCTTACAGAAACAGCTTAAGGAGCAAAATGAACGCATAGAACAAATACCTGGGTTACCGTCCGTGATCAAAGGAGTAGACATAGACAAATATTCTCAATAACCATGGAAGCCAAGTGCCGCCCCCCTCTCAATTCCAAAGAAATTTAAAATGCCTGATATTCCAAAGTACGATGGAACATCAGACCCACGAGATCACGTCACTGCATTCACCACAGGTGTCAAAGGGAATGACTTGACTAAGCAAGAACTCGAATCAGTCCTGGTCAAAATTTTTGGTGAAACACTTACCAAAGGAGCTTTAACCTGGTATTCTCTTTTACCTGAAAATTTTATAAATTCTTTTGCAGAGCTTGCAGATTTGTTTATTAAAGCACATTCGAAAGCTCAAAAAGTTGAAAAGAGGATGGAGGACATCTTCAAAATCAAGCAAGGGAATTCCGAGTTATTGAGGGAATTTGTAGATAGATTTCAACGAGAAAGAATGTTGCTACCACGAGTACCTGACAACTGGGCAGCCATAGCTTTTGCTAGTAATCTAAATGAGAAAAGTTCATAAGCCACGAGGAGACTCAAAGAAAGCCTTTGAGAATTCCCAGCAACAACATGGTACGACGTCTACAACAGGTATAGCACGGAGATGAGGATCGAGGAATATATTATCTTGCGACCGAAAACAGATGAGAAAACAAGTTCAAGGCGTGTAGATAATGAAAGGAGATCCGGTAAAAATAGGTATGATCTGTATATGGGACCCGCGGGTAAAGAATCAAGGTCAAAACAAGAAAGGTACGATCATAAGCCCAGACATAGAGAATCAAGCTCTTCATCAAGGTTCAACAATGATCGAGGTACCCGTGGACAACGAAATGATGATGGGAGTTTGAAGGCAAGGTTTGGTGGTTATAATTTTAATGTAACTACTTCTGAACTCGTGGATATTTTAAGAGGCATGGGAGATAAGGTACGGTGGCCGAAGGAGATGAGATCAAACCTAAGTAGAAGAAACCCTGATCACTGGTGTGAATTCCATAATGATCACGGGCATAAAATCGCAGATTGCAGATTTCTACAAAGTGAGGTGGATAATTTGTTAAAGCAAGGATATCTCACTGAATTATTCAGTGAGAAAGGTAAACAAGCATATATGAAAAATAGACAGGAGCCCCCGAAACCACCCTCTCCGAAAAGGACAGTCAACGTTATAAGTGGAGGAGAAGAGATTAATGGTGTCTCGTATACTGCAGTTAATAAAATATCCAAAATGACGATCACTCATGGAAAGCGATTACGACACGTGTTGGAGGAGGAGAATATCACGTTCAGCGATGCAGATGCAGAAGGCCTCATGACTTCACATAACAACACACTGGTAATATCATTACTCGTACATGATACTAATGTCAAACATGTTCTGATTGATACAGGTAGTTCAGTAAATATTATCTTGATACGAGTGTTACGTGAAATGCAAGCTGAGGACAAGTTGGTTCCAAAAGCATATACTTTGTCAGGGTTTGATAATTCCAACGTCATAACCAAGGGCGAAGCGATCCTTACCACATTTGCAGAGGGTGTTGTCAAAGATACTAAGTTCCAGGTGGTAGATTTGGAAATGGCTTATAACATAATTCTTGGGAGGCCATGGATCCATGATATGGATGTTTTAACGTCAACGTTGCATCAAGTTATAAATTTTCCCTCACCATGGGGAATTTTCCAGATCAGAGGTTATCAACAAACATCCAGGAGTATAAACTCCATTGCAGATTCAACCGTTCAAAGCGAAGCTAAATAACAATTACAGGATTTAGTTAAGGAGGGAGCAGCTTCAATCTTAGCTGAAGAAGGAAAAACAGACATGGATTCAAGGCTTGACACTATTCAAGAACCAGAGGAAAACAAGAACATAAAAATGACGATTGAAGAGTTAGAGGCTGTGGTTTTATTTATACACTGGCCCGAGAGGAAAGTGTATATAGGAGCAAATCTCAGCCCAGAGGTAAAACGTAAGTTAATTGAATTTTTAAAAGCTAACGCAGATTATTTTGCTTGGTCCCATTCTGACATGACAGGGATACCATCGGAGGTCATGACTCATAAATTGAATGAAGACCCATCATATCCCCCAGTCAAGGAAAAGAAACGAAAGCAAGGGGATTTTAAGAATCAAGTGATTCAGGAAGAGGTTCAAAATAAGGTCAATTCGTGAGGTAAAGTATCCTAACTGGTTGGCTAACATTGTTGTGGTTCCTAAGAAGAATGGTAAGTGGCACGTATGTGTGGATTACACTGATCTTAATAAAGCCCGTCCGAAGGACTCTTTTCCTTTACCACATATAGATCAGTTAATTGATGTTACTGCAGGACATGAACTATTAAGTTTTTTAGATGCATACTCAGGTTATAACCAAATCAAAATGGATCCAGAAGATGAGGAAAAAATATCTTTTATAACGGACATGGGGACTTATTGTTATAAAGTAATGCCCTTTGGTCTTAAAAATGCCGGTGCAACGTATCAGAGGTTAGTTACTCAAATGTTTCAAGAACATTTAGGTAAGACCATGGAAGTTTATATAGATGACATGTTAGTTAAGACTCAACATTCAGAGGATCATCTATCACATTTATCTGAAGCATTTAGAATCTTACGAAAATATAATATGAAATTGAACCCAGAAAAATGTGCATTTGGTGTGGCATCAGGAAATTTTTTGGGTTTTCTTGTTTCTAACCATGGTATTGAAGTGAACCCAGTTTAGATTAAAGCTATTGAAGAAATCCCTGATGTACTTTCAAACAAAAATGAAGTTCAAAGACTCACAGGAAGGATCACAGCCTTGGGAAGATTCATCTCAAAGTCATCAGAAAAATGTTTCAAGTTTTTCTCAGCCCTTAAAAAACAAGATCACTTTGAGTGGAATGAAGAATGTCAACAAGCACTTAGGAACTTGAAGACATATTTGGCAAACCCACCACTGTTAGCAAAACCTAAGGTTGGGGAAAGACTTTTTATCTACCTTGCAGTCTCAGAAGTTGCGGTAAGTGCAGTTTTGGTTCGAGAAGAACAAGGTAAACAATCGCCTATTTATTATGTTAGTAAATCTTTATTAGATGTAGAGTCACGTTATCCGCAATTAGAAAAATTAGCATTAACTTTAATCACGACATCTAGAAAATTGAGACCATATTTCCAATGTCACCCAATTGCTGTAGTAACTGCATTCCCCTTACGTAATATTCTGCATAAGCATGAGTTGTTAGGGAGGTTAGCTAAATAGGTTATAGAATTAAGTGAGTATAAAATCATGTATCTACCTAGAACAACAATAAAATCCCAAGCACTGGCGGATTTCGTGGCTGATTTTAACCAAGGAATGCAATTGGAAGCCGAAAAAGAAGTTCAGGTACTTAATGGAGCAAATCCAGGAGTATGGACTTTATTCACTGATGGATCGTCTAACATTAATAGTGCATGCTTAGGAATTGTTTTAGTACCCACATGGGAGAAACTATTAGGCAATCTATTAAATGTCATTCCGTAACTAATAATGAAGCAGAGTATGAAGCTATGATTGCAGGTCTGGAATTGGCACGCAAACTTGGGATAAGCCAGGTGGTGATAAAAAGTGATTCTCAACTCGTGGTTAATAAAATACTGGGGACTTACACAGCTAGAGAAGCAAGGATGCAGCAATATTTGGAAAAGGTAAGGGAACTGATAAAATAGTTCCAGTCTTGGAAAGTTATCCAAATACCATGGGATGATAATGTCGAAGCAGATGCCTTAGAAAACCTTGCATCCGCAGCTGATATAGCAAACGATGCCAATGCCTTAGCCATACATTTGTTTCATTCGGTTCTCGAACCTAATAAGAACGAGGTAAATTTTAATAATCTAACTTGGGATTGGAGAAATGAAATTGTAGCTTTTCTATAGTATGGTACCGTACCTGATGACAAGGCCAAAGCATATGCACTTCGTAAAAAGGCAACTCGTTACTGTTTAAAATAAGATAACCTTTATCGAAAGATGTTTGGTGGTCCCTTAGCAAGGACATGTCACACCTCCTTTCGGCGCTACCGTACCCCGCGAAGGGCGTGGCAAAGGTAGTTTTTCCAATTAAAGGACAATCGAAACGGGATTTGATTATTGAGATAATGGAGTCGCCACTTGAGAGATTTATGGTGTCCCAAGTCACCGGTTTGAATCCCGAATCGAGCAAAAGGTTGACTCCGTATTACAGTCTGCGCACCAGAAATCCGGATAAGGAATTCTGTTAACCCGGGAGAAGGTGTTAGGCATTCCCGAGTTCCGTGGTTCTAGCACGGTCGCTCAACTATTATATTCGGCTTAATTATCTGATTTTAAAACATTTGAACCTATGTGCCAATTTTAACTTTGAACCGTTTTTATTATTATTACTTTTTAAAAGACTTACAATGTCGTGAAAACGGGTCTTGAACCACGTCAAATTAATGTACCCGTGGTTATCGACACATTTCGACTCCGTTGAGATTTGGATTTGGGTCACATAGTGTGCACCCAAATTTAAGAAAGTAAATTATTAAAGGCGCGCCTAAAGCGACTATCGTATCATTATTTTAGGGAAGGCCGTGAAATTCGCTAAACGGCTCATCCCGAAGTCTAAGTATTTTTAATATATACATTTATGAGGGCCCCACAATTTAGGTTTTATTTGGCAAGGTCTCATTTATTTTAAAAGGGCAAACCTATGACAACTACAATTTTCTACTTTGCGGGGACATGGAAAATTCAACTAGTGGCACACCTCGATTTCTAAAGAGTTTTATTATACAAAGTCGTTATAGTCGGGTTATATTTAAAGCACCCCTCGAATTTTAGGCATCGTAACTTTGTCACGGGAACCGTACCCATAATCACGATAATTTATTAATTGCACCTAATCAACGAAACTTGATTAATAATATCTACAAATTTAACTTAATAAATTAATTTAACTCTGGGATCACCACAATATTAATCAAAATACCTTAAACATCTATTTCTTAATGCTAATTGTAATGGAAATTAAAACTCATATATCCACTAAATCTATCCAAACACGGATTAACAAACTGACACACAAAAAAAACACATAAGAATAGACAAATAGTAGAACTTCATCAAAACAGAGGCATGAAACGTTAATATTAACATTGAACGAAACGGAGAAATAACAACTTAATAACGTAATAAAAACATGACATTTAAATTGGAAATTATAACAGTTACATTACTAAGACCGAGGCACGTACCTCAGTAGCAAAAACCGATTTAATCGAACCAAACAAAGCTGAGGACAACCATGAACTGAAGCTCAACTCAAAAACGAAAACGAGGATGCGAACAAGACCTCGACGCACCAACCTCGCACGGCAACAGAAACTCGACCACGGGCTGGAACTGGACTTGGCTAGAGACGGGATGTTTGTGTTGAGGATGATGGGTTGGAGAAGGGTTCAGCTATGGAGTTTTGGTCGTTTGGCGACGAGGAGGATGGACGTCGACAGTGGTGGTTGACGGGCTGACTGCTACTGGAATGGCGGACTATTGGTTGGGCTGGAGGTCGTTTGGTCGTGCTGGGCGTGAGGTTGACGAGCTGACTGCTGGTTCATTAGGGGTCGACGGAGGCGGAGACGTGGAAGGCGTGGAGGAAGGTCGACGGGATGGGTGTGGAGATGGTTGTTCGCTGGAACAAAAGGGGTCGTTTGGAGTTGGCAGTTGGTTTGGTCAGTCGACGTGGGGATGTTGGAGGTTAGGGTATTTTTTGTTAGTTTATTGATGAAGAAGAAGATGAAACCGTAGTATTTTTATTATGTCCAAAACGTGAGCCCCCTTCTCCTGAAGAAGATGAACCCCTCAAAAATATTAAACCCCCCTCCCGTTATGCTGTGTAATGTGTGTATTGTATATTGTATTTTTTTCCCCCTTTCCCTCCTCTAAAATCTGATTTTCATCCGTGAATTCCTCCCTAAAATGAGTAACACGTGTCTCCCCATTATCTTGTGTTATGTGTAATGTGTGGTGGGTTTGGATTGTTATGGGCTAGGTCCGAAAATTAGGCCTAAAAACGGGTAGTTTGAACCCAAATGTTATTCTTTGCCTGGAACCGAGAATAAAAATACGATATTATTTAATTAATCCTACGTAAACAAAATAACTATAAAAAATAAGACTGACAATTAAAACAAAACTATGTTTTTGTAATTTTCGTTTTTTATATAAAGATAAAAATATAAAGTACTATTTTTATATTTTTTAAAGATTAAAATGACTACAAAATATTAATGAAACTATTTTTTTGTAATTTTTGAAATTATATTAAGATAAAAAATATAAAGTACTATTTTTATATTTTTTTTAAAGATTAAAATGACTACAAAATATTAATGAAATTATTATTTTGTAATTTTTGAAATTATATAAAGATAAAAAAAAATATGGTAATATTTTTGTATTTTTTAAGTTTATGAAAACTACATAAACTAAAATTTATATATCCCTTTTTTGTTATTTTCATTTTTGAGACGAAAATAAAGTAAAGAGTAAAAAATAGTTGAAATAGCTATATTAAGGCTATATTAAATATTTTACGCTAGAAATATGAAAAATCTCGGGGAGGGTAAAAAATCACATGTCTATAGCTGCCCCGCTCTTTGACTGGAAACACAAAGAGTTTTCGGACAAAGAACGACTAGACAGGTATTTTGACCCGACCCTTATTTGGATAGACTAAAACTTAAAGGAAAGGAAAAGAATGTGACCGAGCCCTGGTATCTGAGCTGCCTACATATCATTGGCTATAAAGGAATCAGGCCACGTGTTGTTCTGAAGTGAGTGAGATGATTAAGTATACCGAGGTGAAGAGCCGATCGAGGTTCCATTCCGTCGAGGTTCCGGTCTGCGGTCCTGCTGTTACATCAAAAATTAAAATTTGAAAAAGACAAACTAAGCACATCAGCTGCTAGTTACAAGGTCCCTATCTATGAGTCTTCTGAAGCTTGGTCTTGAGACTTGCATGGTGCTTCATGTGGACTCTGATCTGAACATTGATACTTGCCAGTTGTAGGTACTAGTTCATCCTTTTCGGCTTTCTGGATCGGTTGTAGGTATGCAGTTCTTGTGACCCCGACCATGCCTTGAGCAGACCACATCTTTTCTCCACTTCTACATTTGGATTAATTTTTCTTTCTCTCTTTTTTTTCTCTTTTTTTTGTTTATTGTGACTAGCTTCTGTTGATCATCTCGAACTGTTAACTCGCATTTTTGAGGCAAGCTTCTTTTGTTGCTAACTTGAATTGTGTTCTGAAGTGAATTCTCTTATTCTCCAGGTAGGCGTCTGATTGCCGAACTTGGACTGCTTCTTCCCTTCTTGTGAGGTTCAAATTGTTTTTCCTTTGAAGCTTGAACTGCCTTCCTTTTGATTTCTATATTTGGATTTATGCTGAGGATTTTTTGTTGTAACCTTTCGCTCTCCTAGCGGGCTACTGACTTCCACACTTGAAATGTAAAGACTGGAATGTATTCCCTTGTTCTCCAGGTGGGTGCCTGATTGCTGAACTTGAATTGTATTCCCTTGTTCTCCAGGTGGGCGTCTGATTTGCTCAACTATAATTTAAAACTTTAATTAAAACTTAAACAACGTCTTTTCGTTCTTCAGGGGGGCTCCTGACTTCAATAATAACTTAAAGTAAAACTTAAAGTAAAACGCCATTTCGTTCTTCAGGCGGGCACCTGATTTCAACAATAACTTAAAATAAAACTTAAAGTAAAATGCCATTCCGTTCTTTAGGCGGGCACCTGACTTCAACAAGAACTTAAAATAAAATACCATTCCGTTCTTCAGGTGGGCACCTGACTTCAACAACAACTTTTAAAAATAAAATGCATATGGCAATGATTTATGAAATATATATTTGGCAATGTTTATGCAAGCAGGACCACTCGGGTCGAAATAAATTAAATGTCCTTTTGAGAAAGGATTAAATTTAATATCCTACTTGAGGGAGGATAGTCCCAAAATATCCTATTTGAGGGCAGATAGTCCCATAATATCCTATTTGAGGGCGGATAGTCCCATGATATCCTATTTGAGGGCGGATAGTCCCAT
>MU770227.1:4713-20439 GCA_026770625.1 Nicotiana glauca | reverse complement strand
ATTGACCTGATTCCCTTTTAGCCAGGGATATGTAGGAGACCTTTTGAAGCAAAGGTTCGGTCTAATCTTTTCAAAAATGCTTCACACGGAGTACTCAAACGGGCCTCGCTCACTTTATCTTTGCACGAAAATTCTTCGTACTTTCGGACAAAGAGGGGCAGTTGTAAGCACGTGATTTTGCCCTATATGAGAAATACTCCCAAAAAATCCAAAGTAAAATGTTTTGTGTTGTTTGCAATTTTTGCGGATTTTGTGTTATTTTCCTGTTATTTTTTGCATTTGTGCGTTCGTGTTTATATGTCTAAATTAAGAGAAAATTACAAAAATATATGTTACATGCTTATTTAGGATTTAATTGTGTATTTTGGAATTAATTAAACCATAATTTGGTTTTAAAAGAAAGAAAATCACAAAAGGTGTATTTGTTGTATTTTTGTCATTTATTGTCTGAATGTGTGATTTGGTTTGATAATCTTATGTGTTAATTATTGTTAAGGGTTAATTAACATTTTTGTAGTTTAATTTTGATGTTGCCATTTAATGTAGAATTTTTGTTAATTAGAAAATGAAAGAAAAAAGAAGAAGAAATGAAAAATGTGAACAAAAAAAGACTTGGGCCATCATTTTTGGACCGCAAAGTCAGGCCCAAACGATCAAATAACCAAACCCAATTGCCTGATCTCTCAGACCAACCAAACGACGCCGTTTCAGCGTCTTAAATCTGGACCGTTGATCAAACAGATCTAACGGTCCAGTTCAGTCCCAGCGTTGGTTGAACCGGCGCTGTTTCAGGTGATCATATCTGCACCGTCCATTCCTATTGATCTAACAGTCCTAAGCTTCCAGTTCCACCCGGTCCATCTCACCCGGTTCGACCCAGTCTCTTAATGAGACCAAACGCTGTCGTCTCCCTTAAATGAAATGATCCAGGCCGTTGATCATGATTGATCCAACGGCCAAGATCAAATGCTCCCCCCTCGTATGTAATCTTGATCTTCCTACCCAGCCCCCCAATCCAAACACCCGCTCACCCCTTCATCTCTTTCAAGCTCAGAGACCAGATGAATCCTCCACCTTCCCCCACCGTGCTCCTCCCACTTGAAATCGCCTCAGAAGGTTCCGGTGGTCCAATGACCACCATACCTAAAACCCATTAACCATCTGACCACCCTGGTTCCAAATCCACCAACCGTTTAGGTCAAATCTTCCTGGAACTTCTCGAATTTTCAATCGAAGATTCGAGCCAAACCTGGACCTACTCCAATGACCCCCAAATCAACACCCCTAAGCCACCTGACCACCCTGGTTACGAATTTGTTAACCTCTGGCCTCGAATCATTCTCCATCGTTGAAGATTCGAGCAAAACCTTAACTTATGACAACCAAGCCCAAACTCATACTAGACCTCCCCCTGACCTCCCTCACACCCTAAATGCCTTTGTTTTCGTTCGAATCTGGCTAGAAACACTCGAACCCTAAATCAAACCTCAAGAACCCTAAAAGACCCAAACCTGGAATCTGTTCAAATTAATAAGGTTTTGGGTGTTCAATGGACCTTAGTCGAAGTGTTCTCAGTTGAGAACAATCGATTAAGGTTCGTTCGACCTCAAAGTGTTCTAGTCTGAGTTCGAACCTGGGTAGTCTAGTTTCTGAGGGCTGAGGTATTTTTTCTTTTCCCCTTTGTTCTATGTTCATGCTTATATCTGTTTATCTATTTAGTTTGGTTTATTGATTTTTCAATTTTTTTATCAACTGTTCTGTCCATCTCCAACCTTACCTTTTATTTGGTCGAATCTTTCTTCTGTTCATAATCGAGTATATGTTAAGCCATGTAGTCGATTAGAATATGTTTGGTAGAGTAGTTATTTTCATGATAGTTCCCTATTTTTGTCAAAACCACATGAGTCACTTGGATTGTTCTGTTTGATTCTGTTGGTTTGTTATCAATTGTATATATGTAATCGATTGAACAAGTGTCGTCGATTAGTTTTCTGATTGAAAGGTAGAACAATCATGATAATAGGCCACTCTTGTTCATTCCAATATGATTACTAGCCTGCTTCTTTTTTGTGTGTTAAACTTGTACTAGATGCCCTGATTGGTACTGCTTCAATCCTAGCTTGCATTATCAACTCCCCGTTTGACCATTTGGTTTGAGTTGGTTAGGATTGGTTCCCAATATGACCAACTCATTCCATCTGATTGATACCCCTTTTTTTGAGTTGATTTGGTCTCTTGTTGTGAATCACTTGTGTGAATGTGATACTAGGAGTTAGTTTATAGCTGTAGATAGATCAACCAGAAATCAGTTTTTGGGTTTGAACTTATATAGGTGTAACATCAGACTAATGAGGCTTGGGGCAGGGCACGTAGTATACAGGGGATTTAAGGGGTAATTTTGGGTTTTAACAGAGTTAATTAGAATTAACTTAAAGGGGTCTGTCAAGTTGTTTAATAAATACCCTTATTTTAATATTAATGGGGGACATAACATAATAGCATGTGAATTAATAAGAATATTCTAATACACCCATGACTCTTGATTGAAACACTAGGGAACCAAGATTGGGGAGCATGAATTAAAACAAGAACAAGGCACTAGGATTGAGAGGGTATGGGCAGAATTAAGGTCTGATTGTTTCTAGGCAGAATTAGCATGCCTGCTTTGGGCTATAAATAGGGTCACTTAGGACTAAGAAAGGGCTGGCTTTTATCTGGGGAAGTCAGAGAAAAAGAGAAAAAAATAGGCTGGATTCTGGAACCAAAAAAAAAAAAATTCAGAGTTTAGAGTTGAAATAGATTGGTCTTTCAATCTAAAAAAGGAATAGTTTGAGAGTTAGAAAAACTGAAAGTGAGGTCTCTTTTGTTATTGAAAACCAACACTAGTCTGCTACTGTTTTATTGAAGCTTCAAGCTTCTCTTCTTTGAGTGTTTGAAAACCAGAAAACTGTTGTTCTACTGCTTCTGGTTCTTTCTGTTTCTGCCTGTGATTGTGTTTGGGTACTGCTGGGTTTCAAATTGGTTTTTATTGGGTTGTTGTTTGGTATATTTGAAATTGCCAATGTTCTTTTTGGGATTTATTCTGCTGGGTTTCATCTGTTGTTGTTTGTTGCTGGCTGTTGTATGCTACTGCTGTTCTGGTGATCTTCCTCTTCTTTTGCTTCCTATACCAGGTACACTTTTGAGTCACACTGTGATGTAGCTGTAAAAGTGATAGAAATGCTCGAGTAGTTAAATACTTAGTGTATCTGTGATTTAGTAGATAAGTAATAAGTAATTGTATAATCTATTTTTATAATTCAATGAAGTATGTGGATTGTGGATTTTGCGTATGGTAATGACTTTATTGGACCAGAAACGTTGCTTTCTTAGTTGTAAATTTAGTAATTTAATACTAATTTCCGTAGCATGGACTTAGAAATAAAACTTCCAAGTTAATTGTACCTTCTCGAATAAGTTAAGCATGTCCGTTATTGTCAAGTTGTCTAGTTAAATAATTGGAATAAGATGAAGATAGCATGAGTTTTTTTATTTTATTTTTGAATCTGCCTGTTGAAACTCGTTAGTTCCCTAGTTATAAAGGTTTCAATATTGTCAACAATAGGTAGATAATAATTGTAGGTAACCCATTGGCTCAAAATTTGAAATATTGTGTTTAGCTTCATCGTGTAATGCAATTGGCGATAACCTGTGTATGCTAAATCGAACTCGAATCCGTTTCCGCGAATTGAACGTTGAACTAGGCCCAATATTGAAATAAGATGGCCCAGGTCCCATTTAATACTACATGCGTTGGACCGGGGCCCACGTTGGCAAACGGACTGCCCATATGGCACCTATTTTTTGATTTAACAAACCGTGGTCGAAACCCGACTATAACAACTCGTAAGCATGTAAATAAATTAGGACCTTTTTCTTCTTTCATTTTAGAGACGGACGAAAAAATAGAAGAATGTAGTCACTTTAGGATGATCCTTTTAAAATATACGAGATGAGCCTCGCCAAATAGAACGCACAAGTTGCCGGGCCGTTAATAAATGAATATAATAATTGGATAGACTTCGGGATCGGCCGCTTAGTGAACTTCACGGCTTTTCCCCAAAATAACAATGCGTTAGTCTCTTTAGGCACGCACTTTAAATAACCTTACCTTCTTAAACTCGGGTGTGCATTTATGCGACCCAAATCTAAATCTCAACGAAGTCGAAATGCGGCGACAAATCACGGGTACATTGATTGTGACGTGGTTCGGGATGCATTTCCATGACGTTGCAATTCTTTTAAAATAACGAATGAGATGAGCCTCGCCAAACAAAAATGCATAAACTACGGGACCCTCTATACGCATTTTACTTAGACCTCGGGATGGGCCGTTTAGCAAAATTTCACGGCCTTACCCAAAATAATGATACGCTAGTCGCTTTAGGCGCGTCTTTAATAAATTACTTTTTTAAATTCTGGTGCACATTTATGTGACCCAAATTCGAATCTCAACGGAGTCGTAATGTATCGATAACCACGGGTATATTGATGTGACGTGTTTCGAGATACGTTTTCACAACGTTGCAATTTATTGTTAAAAATACTAATAATAATATTAAAAGCGATTAAAGGTTAAAATTTGCACATAAGTTAAAGCATGTTATTGAATCAGATAAATAAGCCAAATATGACAGTTGAGCGACCGTGCTAGAACCACGGAACTCGAGAATGTCTAACACCTTCTCCCGGGTTAACAGAATTCCTTACTTAGATTTCTGGTTCGCGGACTGTTAAATAGAGTCAAACCTTTCCTCGATTTGGGATTCAATCAGTGGCTTGGGACACCATAAATCTCCCAAGTGGTGACTCTGAATCTCTTAATAATGAACCCCGTTTCGATTGTCCTTTAATTGGAAAAATTCCATTTACCACGCCCTTCGCGGGGTGCGGTAGCGCCAAAAGGAGGTGTTATAATTACGGGTATAAAGCGCGTGAATACATAAAATTTAATAATAATAATAATAAAAAGATCCACCTATCTATTCCTCCTCGTATCCTTACCCTGACCCTTCCTTTTCTTCACTCATTGTCGCTATCCAAGTAATTCCTTATCCCTCCATTTCTCCTCTTCCACCTTTATTCCCAATTAAGCCCATATCAAAAAATTTGATAAATCACACTCCAAAGCTCCATATTAAACTTTCATATTTGTTTATTCTTCAATTTTTCACTATCAATCACACTCCAATATATATGTACCCTGAAATTATTTTCTGATTTGTTCTGGTTCGTTGGAATTCCGGTTTGATAAGGCGGATAAGAGAGAATCGGGTCCACAAGAGCAAAGTGTTGATACTTTTGATTCAAAGAGCTTGCCTCCGACGTTGAGCTTCACACGGTTGTTGACTTGACTTTGAATTATTGTACGTCGTGCTCCGTTGATTACACCTATATATATGTACGTCGTGCTGAAATTATTTTCTGATTTGTTGGAAAAAAATGGGTCTGATTTCGATCATGGTCGCTGCTTTGATTTGTTGAAATTATTTGTTGGGAAAAGTTGGGTCTGATTTCAATCATGGTAAAAGTTGTTCACTGCTTCATGATTTTTCTCTTTTATCTTTGGAGGTGGTAATTTTAGTCTTTTAGTTTTGATGATATTTTCCTTGTAATTTTTTATGGTAAAAGGTTTTGCAAATGGTGAGTAGTTTCTTGCTGAGAAGATGATAAACAGTGAAAGTGAAAGGTATTGGGTGGGATAGAAAACAGAGAATCGCCGGATCAGCTGCCGATTATAAAATCTAAAGTTTTTCAAAATAATTTCTAGTTCGGTAAGGTTTTTTCCGGCGGGCTCTGAGGGAGTGGAAGGGATACGTGTAGAAAAAGTTAATTTGTTAAAAAAAAAAAAAAGGTGGTACCTCGAACGTACAGGTGTCAACAAAATGTGAATGAATGGATATGGCTATACAATATATTAAATAAAATTTATGTGAGCAGCAACTGAACGACACGCACCTTCACAAGTATTTATTAGTAGCCATTTTCTCAAGTAAAAGTTTTCAAATGGGAAACCCAAGAGTTCATATATCAGTTTTACAAATTGATGCAAGTTTAAGTGGCCAGGAAGCCATTTCGCCAATTAATTTTTATATTGTCGATATATATAACGGAAAAGGATCTGATATATCCTTCTACTATGGTAAATTATTTAAAATTATCCTCCGTTATACTATTGGGCCATAAAAGTCCCTACCATCTAACTATTCTAACAAATCTGCCTTTATTTTGACGAAAGTGCCACGTGGCCAGATTTAAAAAGAGGCAAGGATGGATGCCACGTGACACTTCCGTCAAAGTAAGGGCAGATTTGTTAGGATAGTTGGACGGTAGGGACTTTTATGGCCCAATAGTATAACGGGGGATAATTTTAAATAATTTACCATAGTACAAGGATATTTCATACCCTTTTCCGTATATATAATTTAAATTATTTTTGCAGGAATTATATTGTGATCTTGTATATGAAAAATTGATCACTTTTCAAAATTGGACTAGTGATTTGAAGTTAAAAAATGACTACCTAATCTACGTTTAAATAAAAATTAATACTCAAAATCGAATATGATTGAAACATGGGAAAAGGTCCAAATTACCTCTCTACTTTCGGATATTATCTACATTTAACCTCTCTTATATTATTCGACCAAATTTACTCCTACTGTTATACTAGTCGGCCAAATTTATACCTATCATCAATAAACTTTTAAAAATTAGCCCTCAGTACGTTAGATAATGATCGGGTCCAAGCCTACACTACTATTGAGTAGAGAGGGTGGTCGATGCAGTTTTAACCCAACTAGATCGGGATCGAATCCATAGGGAGTTAATGTTTGGAATTAGGTTTATATCTAAGCTAGATGCGGTCTTTGAGTCTAATTACACTTTCACAAGTTTGGGTTTGATTTTTACTTCTAACTTTACTCTAAAGATTGAAATGATTGAAACTAAGGACAATATTTTTATTGTTTTTCAAGTGTTTACAGAGACAAGGGTCGTGACTTCTACCTAGGTGGATATCTAACGGGTAGCAAAATCTAGGGCAAGCTTGATTAGTTGGGATCGTAATATAGCTATCACGCCCGTGTACTCACTCTATACCTCTCGGTAGTTTGAGTGATTTTGCCCAATTTGACTTTCTCAAGTCCAAATGGGTATTCATACAAATCAAGTGATCTTAGCTCAAGTCGGATATTACTATCTCTAGGTTTAACCCTTTAATTGAGGCTAACAATTTTTTGAGTTCACCCCAATTCCCTATTAGCCTAGTTGTCCTAGGCTTATTCTCTCTTTCTCAAGTACACAATTTTCGAAAACAGAATATTCAGACGTCTCACGTGCTCATACAAAACATAACATAACCTAAAAATGACAAAAAATTCTATTTATATTGAGCTGAAAATATTTGACAAAATTGAACCTGCGGAGGTTGTGCGGCGCATAATTCTGAGTGCAGCCACACTTTTGTTTTTGCAGCCGTATAATTCTGATGCGGTCCGCGTTTTTCTCTTTTTGATCTAGGTTGAGCTGAACTTTTGCGGACCGCATAATTCCAAGTGCGACCGCTCCAGATTATGCGGCCGCATAAAAGTGATGCGGTTCGCACTTGCTTGAGTTTGGCTTGAAATCAACTCTCTGATTCTTCATCTTATGGACCGCACAATTTCGATCGCCGCCGCACAAGGAACTTTCGCGGCCGCACAATTCTGGTGAAGTCCGCACTCCTCTCTTTTGCTCAAGTTTCCAGCTCTCTGAATCTCAGTCCTCACGGTCCGCATAATTTTCATTGCCGCCGCACAGGGACTTTCGCGGCCGCACATTTCTAGTGCGGTCTGTGCTCATCTTATAGACTGAAGTTGCAACTCTCTGAATCTCCATTATGTGGACCGTATAATTTTGATCGCGGCCGCACCATGGCTTTTGCGGCTGCACAATATTGGTGCGGTCCACGTTTCAGGCTTCTTTGTCCAGTCTTTATTTTGTTAAACTTTTGACTCCTTTGTGAATTGGTTTTGATTATTTTCGCTCATTTTGAACAATTCCTGCAGGCAAGCATATTTCATTAGTTTCCGAAAAATACCTTCAAAAATTATTGGCCTAAAACACATGTAAAGAGAGAAAATAATATGTTAAAATTCCTACTTATCAAATAACCAAAAATCTCCCAAATTCCTTTTATTTAAATCGCTTGTTCTTCTTCTTGATCCACTATTTTTTCTAGAAATTACTATTAATGTGAATGCCAAAGGTACTAAACTATACGAATTATTCATGGATATTTTTAATTATCATTGCACCAACTTCTCTTCTTGTGATAATGGTTGCAATTGGTTTAAAATTTTTATAATTTTTCAACCATATACACACTGCAAAATTCTATGGGTATATTTATTATGTATTATATGTGACTACTCATTATGTATGTATATATATATTCGAATATATGTTGTAATTGTCTAGTTAGTATAGAGTTCGGTCGACTACCTTAAGAGTTCGCAATGCTTAGGTATTTGATTAAAGCAAAGTTAAATTCGACAATGCAAAATCTCCAAGGAACTTCAACTTCTATCACTAATACACTCAAAGTCTCCATACCTTTGGTGGAACGAATTCATTAAAGCTGGGGCATTATAAATGCTTTTGAAATTTAGGCAAGCTACCTAATTTATATTCTTCAATATAATTTACTATACTTTATTTACTTACCGTTGCATTATTTTAATATTTCTCTTTCTTATTATTTTTTCAATTAAGAAAGCATGTAAATGCCATCTATTTTGAAAATAGTGGGTTAAAAAAAAGAATAAGTGACTTAACTAAAATAATTTGAGAAATTCTGGGTCACTTACAAACTGAAGTATAATTTTAAAAAGTTTATTTATGGTAGGAGTAATAATATAAGGAAAGTATATATAAATAATATTTAAAAGTAGAAAGGATAATTTTGGATTATTTCCCCCGAAACAATGATCAACTTCTAAATAAAGCTATGGACATCTGCCACAGGTCAACATCACGAGAATTGGACCAACACTTACACTATTTGACTAGTTTAGTGATAGAAACTAAAGACGAAATTATCGTGAAAAAGAATGATACTTACTCCATTTCATATTAAATGAGTTAGTTTGATTTGGCATAAAGTTTTAAAAAAAATAATTTAAAACTTTTTATCTTAAAAGTTTAAGGGGTAAAAGGTTTGTAGGATTATGATATTTGTGTGGGTGTAAAAGCTTATCATTAAAGGTAAATGAATAAAATAAAGAGTTTAAAGTTAAATTATTTCTAAATTTAGAAATATGCCATTTATTTTGAAATAGACTAAAAATAAAAGTATCTCATCTAATATAAAACGCCGAGAGTAACATATTAAAGAGAAAGGAGTATTATTTGTCATGCGGCAGTCCAAATAAGAACAGGTGGGTGGGGGTGCATAATGCATCTTCCCGAGCTCGTGATACCCATGTAAATTGGCTCCATCAATTAAGAAGGATAATCCACAGGTATTCGCCTCAAAATAAAGTCGAAAAATATATTTTTTATTTATTAATATATAATATATATATTTTATATATAATTAGTATATATATTTTACCTAGCGATTATTAGTGGCGGAGCGACATGCACCTAAGGGGTAAACCGACACTCCTTCTTTGGAAAATTACACTGTTTAGCTCGATAATTTTTTTAAAAATATGTATATATATACTATATAATGACACCCTTCACTTCTTGATGAGTTTGTTTCTTTATATTTTGACTCCCCTTAATAAAAATACTGGCTCCGCCACTGACGTCATAATTAATTTTAATCGACTAACGAAATTTGTTAAAAGTAAAATGATACAGAAGTATTTTCTTAAATCAGGTCGAAATTGATGTGCTCAAATTTTAAGATTCTACTTTGAGTTTTGGCATGATAGTCTTAAATTAACGACTGTGGCATTATTCAACTTGTTACTCTGCTTCAATCTATGTAGTATTTAGGGGTGTACATAGGACGGGTTGATTCGAATTTTATTATCAAACCAAACCAATTATGTCGGGTTATTAAATCTAAAGACCAAACCAAACCAATAAAATTCGAATTTTTCAATCTCGATTTTTTCGGGTTTTCGGGTTATTCGAATTTTTTTCCAGTAAAATCTTTGTAGCACAAAATATATAATTTATGCTCAAAATATTTTGTTAATCCTAGTAAATTTTTCAATAAAATAATACAAGATATGAGACGTGTAGATGACAAAATCCCTAAGCTCAATACATTGGAAAGGAGTGCAACAAAGTTCATGGAAACCATTTCTGGAGCATCGAAGGTGATTGGATCTGTACTTCCACCACAGATCTACCATGGAGAAGCTTCAGGATCAGCTAAACAACAGCAGAATCAAGCAAAATCAGAGTCCAATCCCTATGCATGTTGATTTACGAGGAAGCATCACTCCACCTGCAACTCAAGAAGTTACTATTCCATTGAGCAAAAAACAGGAAAATACAGCTAAGACTCAAGCTGAAATTACTATTCCATTGATAAATAAAGAGCAAAAAACAAGCTACAACTACAGAATCTACCTGGGCTAATGTAATCACAGACAATAGATCTGCAGCAAATGGTATGACACTGACTTACATTACCCCTGAAATTGTAAAAGGAAATTTAGTAGCTAAACTTGAGAAATCACAAATTGAGCAGGAAAATTTGAAATGGAAGAATGCCTTGATTGTCTATGTCTTGGGTAAAAAACCAAGATATAACTATATGAAAAGGTACATCAATCATGTGTGGAACACAGTTGCCATGCCAGATCTGTTCTATCGTGATGAGGGATATTATCTTGTGAGATTTCAAACTTTGGAAGAAATGAAGGAAATCATGTGTGATGGGCTTTACACAATGAATGGAAGACCAATGATAATGAAACATTGGTCTCCATACTTTGATTTTGTAGCAGAATTCTTGACAGATATTCCACTATGGGTAAGGTTCCCAAAGCTTCCCATGAATTGTTTGAGTGGGAACTCACTGAGTAGAATAGCAAGTATAATAGGGATCCCTATGTTTGCAGATGAGTGTACTGTTAAACAGACAAGAATCTCCTATGCTAGAATCATGATAGAAGTGAATGTTACAAAGCCCCTGCCAACAAGTATCCCAGTCATGAATGATGGAGAGGTGATGTTTGAGTAAGCAGTTGAGTATGATTGGAGACTTGAATTTTGTGAAAAATGCTTAAAGGCAGGGCATAATTGCAGTAGAATCCCAAAGGAAAGTGATAAGTAAATTCCTCAGCCCAGGAATAGGAAGCCACCACCAGTAAAACAAATATAGAGAACAAAGGATCCAGTTAAAGTTACAATAAATGAAGAAAACCAGAAACAAGATTAAGAAGCCAGCAAGGAAGTTGTGAATGTTCCTAAGCTAACTGAAAGTAAGGAAGATCATCAAAAAGAAGAATAAGCAATAGAAACAAGCAGGCAAGTGGATAAAGGAAAAATGAAGGCAGATGACACTCAAATAATCTATGCCAAAGCAATAATGTCCCCAATGAAACAAAGGACCCAAGTAAGCCAGAGTACCGCTGTGATAGCAATTTTAAAACCACCTAATATAGGTGGGCAATCCCAACATTGATATGTCTTGGATGGTATGGAATATAAAAGATACGAACAAGAGATATAAACAAAAAGAATTGGGTACCTATATAAAGGAGAATAATATCAAGCTAGTGGGGTTAGTGGAAACTAGAGTAAAGAAGGAAAAAGCAGTTCAGATTTCACAATTAGTAACACCTGGATGACAAGCTCAATACAGCTATGAATATGCAATCAATGGGAGAATTTGGATTCTTTGGGATCCTCAGAATTATGAAATTACAGTGCTAGGGAAATCTGCTCAAACAATTCACTGCAGAGTTGTAAGAAGGCATAATAATATAAATTGTCTCATGACAGTAGTATATGGTTTTAATACTATAGAAGAAAGGAAAATTTTGTGGCAGCTATTGAAAACTGATGCACCTCAGAACACAGAACCTTGGATTATCTGGGGAGATTTTAACTCTGTTTTGACAATTCAAGACAGAATCCGTGGGAAAATAGTTACAAGGAATGAAATTCAAGACTTCGATGAGTATATGCAGACACTGAATCTACATGAACTATTTTGGAGGGGAGACTACTATACATGGTCAAATAAACAGCAAGGAACAGATAGAGTATATAGCAGGACTGATAGAGCCTTAGGGAATGATGAATGGATGCAACAGTATGGACATATGGAGGCAGAATATAGGCTCCCATTTATTTTAGACCATGCACCAATGGTTATCTCTATCAGAAGGCAAGTACCACATGGCAAGATCTCTTTCAGATTCTTTAATGTCTGTGCAGAACATCCAAGATTTATGCCACTGGTAGAAAGTATGGAAAGAACAGCATGATCATGATCCTATGAAGAATATATGGCAAAAGCTAAAGAGTCTAAAACCTTTGCTGAAGCAGCTCAACAATAGTGAATTCAAGGGCATCACAGAAAAGCTGGAATCAACTAGGAGTTTGTTGCAGGATATTCAAGCACAAATTTCAAAAGGTTATTCAGATAAACTAGCTAATGAGGAAAAACAAGCTCTAGAGTATTTGGAGAAATGGTCCTTAATAGAAGAAAGCATACTACAACAGAAGGCTAGAGCTACATGGCTTAGACTTGGAGATGCTAATTCTAAATACTTCTCAACAGTAATGAAGGAAAAAAGGCAAAGGAAAGTGATCACAGAGTTACAAGATAGCTTTGGAAACAAATTAACTGGCCAGCAGCAGATACAAGCAGAGATTATCAGCTTCTACAAAGCATTGATGGGGCCAACAATAGGGAACTTACCAACAGTCAATAGAGAAATAATGAAGAGAGGACCAGTTCTTAATCATGAACAACAGGTAAACTTGGTGGCAGAAGTTACTGAGCATGAAATATATGAAGGGCTAAATGCAATTGGAAATGATAAAGCTCCAGGGGTAGATGGTTACAATGCAGTATTTTTCAAGAAAGGATGGCCAATAATAGCAGGTGAAGTTTATCAAGCAGTCAAAAACTTTTTTTTCACAGGAAAGTTGTACAGGGCAGTGAACTGTACAACCATCACTATCCTGCCTAAAGTCCCAAATCCATCAAACATCAGAGAATATATACCTATAGCTTGCTGCACTGTGCTGTATAAACTGATAGCTAAGGTTCTTGCTAATAGAATACAGAAAGTCATTGCATCCATTATTTCAGAAACTCAGGCTGGATTCATCCCAGGAAGAAAGATTGCAGATAATGTGATTCTTGTTTATGAACTAGTCAAAGCCTACTCTAGAAAGAATATCTCTCCTAGATGCCTTATCAAAGTGGACATTCAAAAAGTCTATGACACAGTAGACTAGAGATACTTGCATCAAATGTTTGAGGCACTGGGATTTCCCACTAAATTCATTAGTTGGACCATAGAGTGTGTGACAACAGTGAACTACACAATTCTTGTTAATGGTGAAACAACAAAGCCTTTTGATGCAGCTAGGGGACTGAGACAAGGGGACCCTATGTCACCCTTTTTATTTGCCATAGCTATGGAATATCTCAGCAGGAGTTTAAAGACCTTAAAGCAGGAGAAAGAATACCATTACCACGCTTTGTGTGCAAGACTGAACTTAACTCACTTGAGTTTTGCAAATGACCTCCTGATCTTTGCAAGAGGAGATGTAACTTCAGTAAGTCAAGTTCATGATAGATTCCGGATCTTCTCAGCTGTTTCAGGACTTAGTGCTAATCTAGCAAAAAGTTTTATCTATTTTGGAGGAGTCAGTGAAGAGGCACAAAAGGAGATTCAGGAAAAACTAGGATACAGTCAAGGGTCATTGCCTTTCAAATACTTAAGCATCCCTCTTGACTCCAAGAAGCTATCTATCGTGCAATGGCAGCCACTTATTGACCAAATTGTGGCAAGAATCTCATCTTGGACAGCTAAGAAATTGTCATATGCAGGTAGAATTCAATTGGTTCAGCATGTTATCTTTGGTATCCAATCATATTGGGCTCAGATTTTCATCATGCCAACTAAAGTGGTCAAGAAAATTGAGGCATATTGCAGAAGTTATGTCTGGTCAGGGGAGAATGTAATCACAAAAAAGGCACTGGTATCTTGGGAGAGGATGTGTGCACCAAAAGCTACAGGGGGACTAAATCTAGTTAATCTGGCATTGTGGAACAAAACAACGATAACAAAGTATACATGGGAGCTAGAAAATAAGAAGGACAAACTGAAGATTAAATGGATCCATAGTTACTACACTAAAGATCAGTCTTTTTATACTATGAGGGTGCCACAACAAACATCATGGATGCTGAAGAAAATAATTGAAGCAAGAACTAATATGGCAGGGATTACTGGCAATCAAGATAAACAGAAGACAGTGATCAAGCAAGTGTATATGCAGCTGATAGGGGTGATGCCAAAGGTAGCATGGAAGGGACTAATGTATCAAAACCAGGCTAGACCAAAAGTAGTATTTATACTATGGTTGTTGATGTATAGAAGACTCCAAACTACTAATAGGCTAAAGAAATGGAAGATCCCAGTAGATGAACTATGTTGTTTTTGTAAACAAGCTTTGGAAACAAAAGAGCATATGTTTGTAGAATGTGCATATGGCAGAGATTTGTGGAGCAGGCTCATGCAATAGATCCAAATGCAAGTTAGCTTACCTTCATGGATAGAATAGCAGCAATTGATAATACAGAACACGAAGGGAAGATCGCAAATGGCTAGAATACTCAAAATGGTAGTTGCAGAATATGTGTATACTTTGTGGATAGAAAGAAATGCAAGAGTCTTTGAAAAAATAACTACAACATGGGATTTTCTTGCAAAAAATGTGGCCTGTGTATATAGTATGAGAGCTATCACACCTCCTTTTTACGCTTAATACACCCGCGAGGGCGTAAAGGAGTTTTTTCAATTAAAGGACAGTCGGAACAGGATTTATTATTATTTATTCAGAGTCGCCACTTGGGAGATTAATGGTGTCCCAAGTCACCGATTGAATCCCGAACCGAGGAAAATATGACTCTGTTAACAGTCTGCACACCAGAAACCCGGATAAGGAATTCTGTTAACCGGGGAGAAGGTGTTAGGCATTTCCGAATTCCGTGGTTCTAGCACGGTCGCTCAACTGTTGTATTTGATTTTATCTGATTTTAAACATGTTATATATTTATGTGCCTTTTATTAATCACCCGCTTTTATTATATTTATTATTTATTTTACAAGAATTGCAACGTCATGAAAATATATCTCGAACCACGCCGTACCAGTACGCCCGTAGCTTTTAACACATTTCGACTTCGTTGAGATTTGGATTTGGGTCACATAAATGTGCACCCGTATTTAGGAAAGTAATATTATTAACATTCGCACCTAAAGCGACTATGAGTTTATTAACTTTGGGGAAGACCGTGAAATTTACTAAATGGTCCTCCCAATTTCTAGTATTTTTGTAAGCAATTATTGAGGGCCCCGCAATTATGTTATAATTTGGCGAGGCTCGTCTCATCATTTTATTTAAAGGGCAACTTAAAAGTAATTACAATTATCTATTTAATTTTGTCTCTAAAATGAAGGAAAAATCCTAGTTAATTATTATTTTTTGAAG
>MU770222.1:66058-95129 GCA_026770625.1 Nicotiana glauca | reverse complement strand
GAAACTTATTTTGCAACTGTTGAAAAGACATACTTTCAAAAGAGATTTTTAACTGAGCTTGAGGTTTTCTAAAGTATTTTCTTGATGTTACGGTTTTACTATCTTTCTCGGAGGGTTGTACTGTCTTTTATAGCATTTTAGTGTGCCCATACGTGTTTTCTTATCGCTCAGTTATTATTCTCTCCTATTACTACTGAGTTGGAAGTACTCACTTTACTCCCTGCACCTCGCGTGCAGTCGCAGGTACTGTTTCACCCGGTAGCGGGTTAGTAGCGGATTGAAGGTATTGCTATCGTAGCTAAGCACGGTGACCGCCGGCGTTCGCCGCACCGAGAGTCTTCTCCTTCTTGTTTTCCAGATTTTACTCTATGTATTATATATGTTAAATTGTAATATGGATCCTCCTAGATGCTCGTGACTTGTGACACCCCGATCGGGCTGTATTGGGCTTTATTCATATTGATTAGTATCATAAATTCATATTCGAACTGCTATATAACAGATTAACTGCTTTAAGTGGTGTTGAAAGATGGTCTGGCTGGCCTTGTCTTCACGACAGGTGCCATGACGATCGGGTTTGGGAATTGGGTCGTGACACTCATGCTATCCACTTGAAGTAATTTGAATTGTAGTTGATTTTAGGGTCATTCTACATTATGTACTGGAAAAACAAAGTAATCACGAAAAAAAAACGTATAAATCTATCATTGAGCATGGTATTTCCTTTTGTTGAAATTCACCACAGTTATAGACAACTTCTAAAATAGTCAAGCTATAACTATCAAATAGATACACAGAATAACTGGCAGAAATTAACTGAACTGACATGAATTATTTCATCTACCTAACATGAAATTGCTCCTCAATTCAAAAATGTTCATGTAGACCTAAGAGAGAACAGTCCAAACAGTCCAGTGCAATTACAAAGTATAGTTTGAGTAGTCCTAATTAATACAAATGGTTCTATTTAACATTAACATATATCTATTCAAAGGAAACTACGGTTGGAACTAATAATGGAAGCAAAAGCAGGTTCATATTGTAAAAATGCTGGATCGTATTGACTTCACATTGGTTTATATACAATGAGTGAAGCTTCATGTCATGAGGGATCACAAACGTACCTGGAATTGAGTAAGAAAGGGGAAAAGGAGTCAGCAGTGTTGGATAAGCAAGCAGCAGCTCAAATCAGCAGTAGAACAAGACCAATTTCAGGATCCAGTTGATAGTGTAGCACCCAGGGAAGGCAGCAGGGAATCACAGCAACAAAATAACCCCAATCACTCTCGTTTAACCTCAAATTTGCTAAAAAATGGACGAGGATTCAAAACTAACTTCAAACAAAGCAATGCAATAGCTTTTTTTTTTTTGATTTTTTACTGGATTTTATAGGTTTTTTTTTTTGGATTTTTTGATAGGAATTAAAAGCTAATAGAAGACTTGAACTAGCAGAATGCAAATTGTTTGGATTTCCTTAGATTTTGAAGTTCAAATTTAAAATTTTTGAACTTAAGAAAGGGATTTTGTGAGGGAATTAAAGCTGGAATGTTTTTGTGAATTTTCAGGGGTCTCCAAACTTTTTCTTCAAGGCAAAGGGCATGCCCTTTTACAGGCACAAAGGTGCAGCCTCAGTTTTCAATTTTAACACATTAGTCCCTATTCATTTTTAGTTTTAATCCTTCATTTATTAGTTTGTTACTCAAGGAAGCACCCAACTATGGTTAACCGACCTCAACCCTACCTATGATTATCTAGTGATCGACTATAGTTAACTAAAGAGTGATTCATTTCAGCTATATCCAATCATCCTAACTTAAAATTGAACTTAATCAATACTAATTACACTAACATTGAATTAATAACTAACAAACCAATAAAAATTAAAACTAAAACGAAATCATGACTGAAATCAAACTAAAATCAACTCCATTCCAAGGAAACAAAAACAGACAGAAAAAATCAAGTTTAACTAGCAAAAGTAATCCATTAAAACCTGAATCGAATTTAACTAACTAAACAGACCTAGGCACTGGAGCAAATATAATAAACCTAAAATTGTAACAGAAGTGAGATCAATAGAAACTACTCAATTAAAACCCTAAAATTCTAAAATCAATTAGCATGAAGAACAATCAATATAGTAGATAAAAAGAAAAATTAAACGAAAAGAAGAGGACACTTACTAATTTCGAACTCGACAATATAATCCATCGAAATTGATTTTCAGTTAATTTTATGTGTCTATTTTGTATAAAATATACACATAACATTAACCGAAATCAATTGCCTCAAAACGCCCCAAGACAGGTTTGAGCTCATGAACCCTAGATTTGACATTCGAGCCTTTTTTACTTGGATTCGAGAGATTTTGGGCAAGTATTTGTGATGAGGGAGTGAAGATGGTCATTTGGTATCGATTTGGTGGGAAAAAGGGTCGGTGCCGCCACTGGGATTCGAGGGCGGCGACTAGGGTTCATCAGCTTCAAATCAAGATTCGAAGCATTTGAATCTGATTCGAAGGAAGAGAAGCATATAATTGGGATGAGGAGATGGAGACGAAGTTAGGGTGTGATTTTGGTGGTCATCGACGTTATTAGCGTCGTCGCCACCGGCGGGTTTCGACAGAGAGAATAAGGGCGGCTGGGGGGTCTCTAGGGTTTGGTTAAAGATGGATTGGGGGGTTTGAGAGGGGGGGTGCCTGTTTGGACAGATTTATACTATTAAGACCCCAGTTCCCAGCCGTTGGATCAAACATCCTCGACGGCTGGGATTGAATCCCATCGAAACAGTGTCGTTTTGACTGCGTAACGGACGAACCGGGCGGGGACTGGACTGGGTCAGTTTGGTAGGGTATTGGGCTGGGGATGCACGAAATTGGCCCAAATCCTGGTTACTTCTTTTTTAATTCTTGTTTTTTCTTTATTTCCATTTCTATTATAATTTTCTCTTCTTTTATATTTCATTTTATATATTATTTTTATATATTTTATGATTTATTAATATGCAAAAAATGAAACCTAATTTATTTCCAAAATTAAACTAATTAATTCCTACAAAATTGATTAAATCATATTTAAAAGTAGACTCAACAATTAATAATTAAAAATGCAAAAGTGGACTATTGTTGTTATTTTCTTCATATTTTGTTCTAAAAATAATTTAACCAGCAATTAATCCTAAAATATAAAATTAAATCCTAAATGCAAATGTCCAGCATATTTTTATATTTTTCATATGAATTAACATGCACAAATAAAATGCAACAATTAACAAAAAGTGCCACAAAATCCATAAAATTGCAAATAATGAAAGAAGTTGTTTTATTTTGAATTTAAGGGAGTAATTCATATAGGGAAAAAATCACGTGCTCACAGCTGCCCCTCTTTGCTCGGGAACACGATGAGTTTTCGGGCAAAGATAAGTAAGCGGATACGAGCGATTATTGCCCGTTCGAATACTCCGTGTGAAGCATTTTTGAAAATCGTCTAATCGAACCCTGCTTCAAAAGTTTCCTACTTATCTTTGGCTAAAAAGGAATCAGGTCAGTGTAGTTCGGGAAGGTTTGGTAGTTGGGACTACCAGGAGCTGTGATTTCGCTGCTGTTACTGCTGCTACTGCTCGCTGACCTCCTTATTACACCCGTGTCAAAATAAAAAGAAGCTAGCCTAAGCAATGATCTATGAATTACAAAAGGTCCTATCTATGTCTTCAAACTTACTCTTGTGTTGCCTTGAATTGTGACTGGAGATGTTGTGCCATTCCTCCGAGTGATGCTTGAATGCTGAAATGTGACATATGTGCCTCTATTCTCCAGGCGGGCTCTTGATTGCTGACGCTTGAAAAGTATTCCCTTGTTCTCCAGGTGGGCTGCTGACTACAACAAAATAGATAAACAAAGAAAATTTGCTGCCCTAGTTTGGTGGCTGGGCACATCATGTTAAATATTAAAAATTAAAAGCTAAAATTTGAATTGTACTTCCCTTGTTCTCCAGATGGGTGCTTGATTGCTGAACTTGAAATGTATTCCCTTGTTCTCCAGGTGGGCCCCTGATTGCTGAACTTGAAAAGTATTCCCTTGTTCTCTAAGTGGGCTCTTGACTGCAACAAAATAAACAAACAAAGAAAATTTTCTGCCCCAGTCTGGTGGCTGGGTACAGCATGTTATCAAATATTAAAAATTGAAAGCTAAAATTTTAAGTGTACTTCCCTTGTTCTCCAGGTGGGCGCCTGACTGCTGAAACTTGAAAAGTATTCCCTTGTTCTCCAGGAGGGCTCCTGATTGCTGCACTTGAAAAGTATTCCCTTATTCTTCAGGTGGGCTTCTGACTGCAACAAAATAGACAAATAAAGAAAAATTTTCTGCCCCAGTTTGGTGGCTAGGTACATCATGTTATCAAATAAAAAAAATTGAAAGCTAAAATTTGAATTGTACTTCGCTTGTTCTCCAGGTGGGCGCCTGACTACTGAAACTTGAAAAGTATTCCCTTGTTCTCCAGGTGGGCTCCTGATTGCTGAACTTGAAAAGTATTTCCTTGTTCTCCAGGTGGGCTCCTGACTGCAACACAATAGACAAACAAAGAAAATTTTCTGCCCCAGTTTGGTAACTGGGTACAGCATGTTATCAAATATTAAAAATTAAAAGCTAAAATTGAATTGTAATTCCCTTGTTCTCCAGGTGGGCGTCTGACTACCGAAACTTGAAAATTATTCCCTTGTTCTCCAGGTGGGCTCCTAATTGCTGAACTTTAAAAGTATTCCCTTGTTCTCTCGGTGGGCTCCTGACTGGAACAAAATAAACAAAACAAAGAACATTTTCTGCCCCAGTTTGATGGTTGGGTAAACTTGTGAATTGTTACCTAAGCTATTGATGCGACGGTGAGAGTAAAACTAAAGATTTGATTGGCCTGTACGCCTCCTGTGAGTAATACTATTTGCCTAAGACTTTTATCCTAGGAGAAAATTCATCAGACTAGGTTTTCTATTTTAGGAGAATGATTCATCAGACTAAGATGCAAACCGTATGAGAAAATTCATTGGACTAGGTTTTTGTTATCTTGTTATCTTAGGAGAAAGTTTCATCAGACTAAGATGTAGACTCTAGGAGAAAATTCATCATACTAGGTTTTCTATCTTAGGAGAGAGACTCATCAGACTAAGGTTTCGACTCTAGGGGAAGATTCATCAGACTAGGTCTTTTGTTATCTTAGGAGAAAGATTCATCAGACTAAGATTTAGATTTGGAGAAAATCCATCAGACTAGGACTTTTATCCTAGGAGGAAAAATGTGAAAACAATGGCAGCATTTTGTGCACACTAACAAGACAGGCAAGGGCAAAGATTTTAGAAACTTCCCTTTTGTCGGCTCTCCTCTTCTTCCCTTCTCTTTTCTTTCTTTTCTTCTCTTTTCTTCAAACTTTCTTGCACTGCTTTGTTCCTGTTTCAAAGAAAACCTATGAGTTTTAAATGTGGTGGTTGGTTTGTGGCCTTGAACTTTGAGGGAGGCCCGATATCCTCCATTTATTGCATTGCATGAACTAGAATCTCCCCCAACCATTATGTCTCATATGAATCCCAAAGCACGCTCATTGCCCCCACTCCGTGTATTTGTTCTTTCTCGACTTAACCACTGACCTCGGCCTTGAGGTTTGTTGCTCCTTCACTTGTCATGATAACAGATTCCCACTCAAAGATCTTGCTTGTATATTGATAAGCCACTTTCTTTATTACCTTTAATACGGAGAATATCTCTGATCCGTTCACCAAACACCCTTCATCCGTTGCATAGTTCTTGAATTGAGGCATACATTACCTTTGTACTTCACACGAATCCCAAAGCATGTTGATTGTGGCCAACTCATTGGGCCTACTGTTTTCTCCTGACTTGATGCCTTGATGTGTTCACCCGATCCTGTTTTGTTCAATTGGAAAGCTGGTGGCAGATTTTAAAGTCATTTCTTACTTGTTATAACCAAACAGACTTAGGACGAGGGAGTAAAACAAGGTAGGAGGAATATAGTAGAGGATAATGGAAAGAGACGATTCTTAACAAGAAACCTATAGAGTAGCAACCCATCGGATATGGATACCGACTCTAACAACCTTGACATGCACCTGCAGCCTACTCTATTTTAGCAAATCTGATGTTCAGCTTTTGTTGTACCTTTTCGTCATGAAACTGCGCTTCAATGCTCCACTTATCTAATCTGATTCACAATCCTTAATCGACTTGTAGTGCCCGAAGGGCTTTCACCATCAAGCCTCTCTTATTTTGGTTTTCTCTCGTTTCACAGTCGCCTTATGGTGCCCGTGAAGGTTTTCACCAATAAGACTCTCTCATTTTGATTTCTCTCATCTTTCATTGCCTTGGGTATCCGTGAATGATTTCATCAACAAGACTCTCTCATTTTCCTTATTATTCTTCTTGTACCAGAGTGTTTGCTTCTTGTACTAGAGTGTGGCTCCTGACATGATTCACTTTTACTTGCTCGTATTTGCACTTCCTGAAGATTGATCAGAAGTTCTTTCTTTGGATCGTAATGCAGGCTTTTGGATGGGGTTAGAAAGAAGGGTATAAAAGGCTCGAAACAATTCAACATGGGTTCAAAATTATAACTTTCAGAATCAGATTTCCCACAATAACCACAAATTTTGCCCCAGTTTCTTTCTTGGGGAACTTTTGGGATTTTTGTTTTGGTGTGACTGAGCCTCAGAGAGAGGCTGCCTACGTACCCTTTCGGGATCAAGTCGAATGTAGTTCAGGTCATAGAAATTACTTTGTTGTTATGATCTTTCCTTTCCTCCACTTTTCTTTTCTTTCTTTTCTTTTCTTTTCTTTTCTTTTCTTTTCTTTTATTCAATTTTCCTTTCTCTTCTTTTTTCTTTTTCTCTTTGTCTTTCTTTTCTTTTCTCTTTTCTCTTTTCTCTTTTTTTTTTTAATTTTGGACTGTTCTTCTTGTTTCTCCGCTGATCTTGCCTGCTCGTGCTTCCGAGTTTTGTTATTGATTCCGAAAGAGGAGTATGAAAGAAAATAAAATAAGGCTCAAAAAGGGGAAACAAAGGATAAAGTGTTTGGATAGCAGAACAAAATGCCTTCGTCATTTCAAGCTCAAAATACGCCAAATACAATTAAGTACAATTAGACAAAGAAATCATACATAGTATCGCTTGACTGCATCAGAGTTGATAGCCATTTCTACACATTTTCCTTCCACATTTGTCAATTACCCAGCGCCATTGGACAAAAACCACTGTACCACGAACGGCCTCTGTAAACTTGGTACAAACTTGCCTTTGGCTTCATACCGATGCGTTGTGATGCATTTCGACAGTATTTCTTTATGTTCTATCTGTCCCAGTTTCACACAATTTGGGCTTGAAGTGATCTCAAGATGCTTTTACTTATTTCCCTCAAATATCCTTATCATCTTCAACATTGTTTCATTACTAAACTGACTTTTAAAAATCAGGCTGAGAATTATGCGTGTATGGCATGTCACTAGAGCCAGCATGAAAAGAATTGTAAAAGGAGAAGGGAATTAAATAAAATGACTAGAAATGGCAGGAAACAGAGAATCTCATTAGACTGGCGGTGAAAGGGTTTAGACAAAACAAGCAAACTAGACTAGGGTTGCAACCCTTGAACTAACCTAGACAGCACTAAACAAACTGTTACGACTAGACAAACAAGGCAAAGCAAAAGGATAGAAGGTTTTGTTTCACAAGAAAATATCCGGATTACTACCCTGAAATAACCCGGACCACAAAAATGACAACAAAATAAACCACCAAAACTCCGAGAGGTGGAGCGTCTTCTCAATTACCAAGCACAGCATCCTAGCCACTGGGTTTCAAAACAAGATTGCTGGAATTTTCGCGAGTCCATATTACGTTGTTCTTAGCAAACTGCTTTTGGGTTCCTTTTGTCGGCTCGTTCTCACGATCAACTGCTGAAACCTTAGTAGCATGCGGATCTCCAAGGATCTCAAAAGAGTTCTCATATTCCTTTTCAAAATAAATCATATCCACCATATGCGTCTCATTATGCACAGGAGATGGATTTCGGCCAGTGCTTGCTGCATCTGGACTTTGTACGACAATGTCGCCTGCATCAATAAGCTTCTGAATTGCATTCTTCAGATTCCAACACTTCTTTATGCCGTGCCCTGGGGCACCTGAGCAATATACGCACCTTTGAGAAGGATCAAACTTCTTTAGAAGAGGGTTAGGCATTTTTATCTGAATCGGCTTCAACATGTCTAATGTCCTTAACCTCCGGAATATACTGGCATATGATTCTCCTAACGGAGTGAGGTCTTTCTTCTTCCGTAACCTCTCATTCTTAAATGCTAGATCGGGCTAAAAGCCTGATCTGAGGTGTTTTTGGTAAGTTCGCGAGGGTAGATGGGCATTATTTTGAGCTGGGTACCGAGAATGTGTTGTGCGACTTCGGGATTTCTGTGGAGAGAAGTACCGTCGGGGTGGGTCCTCTAGTGCATGAGGGCAATGTTGAGGCTGGAAGTGTCGATCAGGAAAACCTATCGGATCATCTTTTCTGTTCCTTTTTCTTCCCACCAAACTTACTGGGATGTTCTGAATAGCTTCTGAACAACTCACGATTTTGCCTGACTTGGCCCCTTCTTCTACTAGTTCCCCTATTTTTAACACATCATTGAAAGGTTTTCCCAAGGCTGGGATCAAATGACTGTAGTAAGTGGGTCCTTGGGCCTGTAGAAAAAGCTTAACCATTTCTTCTTCGCTAATCGGGGGACTGGCTCGAGCAGCTTGCTTCCTCCATCTGAGCCCAAACTCATTAAAGCTTTCCCCCGGCCTCTTTTCCATATTTGATAGCGAGGTGTGGTCTGGGGTAACAATTGATTTGCATTGAGAGTATTGGACAAAGTCTTGAGCTATGTCACCCTATGTAAGCCACTCATCGACATTTTGACGACTATGCCAGTCCAAAGTTGACCCAGTTAGTCTTTCACTCAAATATGCCATCATCACGTCATCTTTCTCTCCAACAATCCTCATCTCGTTGCAATAGACCCTCAGGTGGGCTGTCGGATCTCCACACCCATCATACAAGTTAAATTTTGGTACTTTGAATCCTCCGGGCAGGCGGATGTCACGGGACACAATCAGTTTTTTACAAGTCATGCTACCCTGGCCTCCCACTCTTCTCCTGTCCCGTAAGGACTGTTCTGTGGTTTTCAACTTCCCGGGTGCCCCATCGCGCCTTTCTCTTCCTGTAACCTTTTCATTTCTAGCATGAAGCTCATCCTGGTAGCTTTTCATGTAGGAAACATGGACCTTGTATGCAGCCTTTGAGGGGTGATATTGGGCATTATGAGCTTTGAGTGGGTATGCATTGTTGGGAGTATTAGATATAACAGGAGGGCCATGTTGGGGATAGATGACTGGAAGATGAGTGATGGAGCTACTAGGGTAGTTGGGAAAATTGTGATAAGCGGGTGTATCTAGAGAATATGGAGGATCATTTGGCGTTGTGTTTAGAGCTTGGGTAAGGGCAGCATCTGGAAAAATCGGTGGTGGCGGGGGTGGTGCCTTCCCTGTTATCCAGGCTTGATACATGTCTGCCACGTGTTATCTTAACATCCGCACCTCTTCACCCAACCCATTATCCCGTTCAACCAACTGATGTCGGGCACCGGTATCAACCAACTCAGTTCTATTGTTGTTTGCCATTGCCTTGCGTTGTAAAGAAGGGTTGCCACTTTAAATCCACAAACCAACCACCTTTCTGGAATGGCATGACAAAATGAAACCATCACATTAGTGTTAAGGCATTTAACATATTGGTAACAGCTTTTGATCGATCGCATGCATCATCTCGGCCTTTTCCTTATTTCCAATTGCAAACTTTCCCTTCCTCTATTTTTATTCTTTTCGTTTTTTCTTCTTTTCACTCTTGCCTTTGTCTTCTCTTGCTCCTATTTTCTTCCTTTCTTGATTTTCTTTTCTTTCTTGTTTTTCCGCTATTTTCTTTTCTTTTTGCCTTTTTGTGGTTTTTCCTCTCTTTATTTCTTTTTCTCTTTTTTTTTATTTGGTTATGGTCGAATCCTATGTAGATTGCCTACGTATCATGACCTCGCATGAATCAGACCAAGCATAGTTCTTGCAAATTGAATGCAAAAATAAAGGGATAATTTTTGGGATTTTCAAATTTCATTAGTAAACGCCGAGTACAAGAGATACTAGACTATTTGTTTTTCTTGAAGGGAAACTACAAAAGCAGACTCAAAACAACAAAATACAGACTCGATGATTAAAAACTAGATCAAGAGTGCATCAAAGCTTCACATCCTGGGGCCCGCGGGGCATCACTCGGCATCGCCGCAGGCCTGCGCAAGACTGAGAAGGTTTCCATGTCAACTGTGACTATTTAGAGAACATGTAATGGCTTATTTTGACTTTAAAAAAATGACAAGTGGCTATCCTTCAAAAATATTTATCGTAAGAGAACGAAGACTCAGGTTTGCAAATACGGCCTTTCAACACTTCCGAAAGGGAGATTTTAAAGCTGTGCCCGCAAACCGTTTTAAAATGACTCAGGGTGGCTGTTCTTGTAAAACAGCCTTCCGGCGCCCTTTTGGGGACATTCGGCTTATTTTCAACAAGAATGGCGTCACCCGACTTATTGGATAAAAATTAAAATTTTGGGATTTTGGCTATTTTTGTAAAAGGGGTGGTTGGACCCGATGAGGGTTGCCTACGTATCTCACATCCGGTGAGAATCAAACCAGCGTAGTTCGGGCAGATTTGCCAAAATCAAAACTATTTTGACAAACAATTTTCTTTCTATTTTTTGAAATATTTTTTCTATTTCCATTTTTCAAAAATCCGGCAGCATTTCGGTACTATTTGCAAAACAAATACCCTCACTTAGTCCTAACACTGCTATTTTCAGAAGTTTCACTCATTATATACAAGCCGATCAACATGCAAAGACGAGCAAATAAATGCGCAAGTAGCACGTAAGATGCATCAGGATGGTCAATTCATTTCAGGTCACCTATCCTAGACGGACCCAACCCCTGTGTTGAGTCCCCTAAGTCAAATGCACATAATGCAAACAAGCATCCTACAAGGGATTCTGCATGAGTTTTTGTTCTTCTAGGTTTAAAACCCTAGGTTTATTAGTCTAGACCAGGCTTACCCGAGCGGACAACTCGAGCCGAGGGGGAGGCAGCGTACCGGGGATACAGAAGCTCCGCCGACTTAGCAAATTATCCAAACCTCATTCTAAATTGGGAAAGACTCTAAACAGAAGAGAAGCTACACGAAGTGCACCCTTCTCCTTGATGTATAAGACTCAGAAAGAGGAAGGGATTCGCGACAGTTTATATATATAATTTCAACAAATATTAAAGCGGTAAAACATTTAGCAGATACAGCATGGGACATGTAGAACAATCAGATAAAGCCAAATATAACAATTGTATTAAGCTCGAATTCTTGAACCCTGAATCGAAGTTCTGGGTTCATGTCCCCAGCAGAGTCGCCAGAGCTGTCACACCTCCTTTTTTACACACCTAGCCCGAAGGATGAATGTACAAGGGAGTTTTTCCATTTAAAGTGACATTATTCGAAATGGGAGTATTTAGTTATTTAGAGTCACCACTTGGAATAGGATTGACTTTTGGTGTCCCAAGTCACCAGTTTAACTTGAATCCCAAATCGAGGAAAATTTCGACTTCCCAGTTCGAGTCTGCAAACAAGAAATTATGTGTAAGGAATTCTGTTGACCCCAGGGAAGGTGTTAGGCACCCCGGATCCCGTGGTTCTAGCACGGTCGCTTAAATTATTATAAATGGCCAAAATCTAATTTTTTATACATGTTCCAATGCATAGTGCAATTTTAAAATTATTTACCACTTTTTAATTATCTTTTACGAAAGTGAACGTCGTTTAAAAACGTGTTTTCAGATCACGTCACATGAAATGCACCCGGATCCTCAACACATTCTTAATCGACATTTTGGGATTTGGATTTGGGTCGCATGAAATGCGCACCCGTATTTAAGAAGGTAAAATTATTAAAAGCGCACCTAACGTGACTAACGTCTTTTTAACTTTGCGAAAGGGCCGTGAAATTCGTTAAACGGCATGCTCCAAATGCTTAGTATTTTAATTAAGTATTTAATGAGGGCCTCGCAATTTATGGGTTTTGTTTAGCGAGGCCCATCTCATTTTATTATTTTAAGGCCAACCTGAAGCAAACTAAGATTTCTATTCATTCTTTACCTCTAAAGGGCCTAATTAATTTATATTTATAAATTCGGACCTCGAATTCAAGGCCAAATTCAAACAAAAGGGTGTGGACCCTTTTAATTTGAACCTGCCACCTAATTCAAAACCTAAATTTATATTTACAAATTAATCCCCCCCGTTCCTATGTAATTTTAAATGGTTTTTGATTTCCTGCATTTTTGGGCCTTGAACGCCAGCCCAGTATTTGTAAACACTGTTGCTGGTAACTGGGCTTCAGCGCTGCCCCATCATGGATTTCTCATAGCTTAAGAGTCAAATAGGCTGTTTGGGCCATTAAGCAGGCGCAAGCTCAATTTTACAGCCCAAATGTTGGAAGCCCAGGCATTAAGCAATATGATTTTTTTTAATTCTTACTGCTGAAACTTTAACTTTCAAACCAAATTTACTTAATAATGAGAATGTGGACGCCTGGTTTCAAATTGGTGGGAATGTGTAATCTATTTGCAATCTACTATCGTTTAAACATGCTGATGCCATCTGCTCACAGTATCCATACTACATCCAATTCTCATGCTATGCACTTGAAGTAATTTGAATTTTTAGTTGATTTTAGGGTCAGTCTTCATTATCTACTGGAAAAACAAATTAATCATGAAAAAAAACGTAAAACTCTATCATTGAGCATGATATTTCCTTTTGTTGAAATTCACCACAGTTCTAGACAACTTCTAAAATAGTCAAGCTATAACTAACTAATAGATACACGGAATAACTGGCAGAAATTAACTGAACTAACACGAATTATTTCATCTACCTAACATGAAATTGCTCCTCAATTCAAAAATGTTCACACAGACCTAAGAGATAACAGTCCAAACAGTCCAATGCAATTACAAAGAATAGTTTGAGCAGTCCTAATTAATACAAATGATTCTATTTAACATTAACATATATCTATTCAAATGAAACTACAGCTGGAACTAATAATGGAAGCAAAAGCAGGTTCATATTGTAAAAATGCTGGATCGTATTGACTTCATATTGGTTTATATACAATGAGTGAAGCTTCATGTCATGAGGGATCACAAATGTACCTGGAATTGAGTAAGAAAGGGGAAAAGGAGTCAGCAGTATTGGATAAGCAAGCAGCATCAAATCAGCAGTAGAGCAAGACCAATTTCAGGATCCAGTTGATAGTGTAGCACCTAGGGAAGGCAACAGGGAATCACAGCAACAAAATAACCCAATCACTCTCGTTTAGCCTCAAATTTGCTCCAAAATGGACTAGGATTCAAAACTAACTTCAAATAAAGCAATGTAATTGTTTTTTTACTAGATTTTATAGTTTTTTTTTTGAATTTTTTGGTAGGAATTAAAAGCTAATAGAAGACTTGAACTAGCAGAATGCAAATTGTTTGGACTTCTTTAGATTTTGAAGTTCAAATTTAAAATTTTTGAACTTAAGAAAGGGATTTTGTGAGGGAATTAAAGCTAGAATATTTTTGTAAATTTTCAGGGGTCTCCAAACTTGTTCTTCAAGGCAAAGGGCATGCTCTTTTATAGGCACAAAGGTGCATCCTCGGTTTTTAATTTTTACACATTAGTCCCTATTCATTTTCAGTTTTAATCCTTTATTTCTTAGTTTGTTACTCAAGGAAGCACCCTAAGTTTACTGAAATATGCACTAAAGTCTTATTCTAGAAGAGTCTAAACTATTCTAGTGTGATCTACCATGTTCTGCCCAATACCAAATACCTAAACTACCCTTTAATACCTCTAAAATTACTTAACTATGGTTAACCGACCTAAACCCTACCTATGATTATCTAATGATCAACTATAGTTAACTAAGGAGTAATTCATTTCAGCTATATCCAATCATCCTAACATAAAATTGAACTTAATCAATACTAATTACACTAACATTGAATTAACAACTAACAAACCAATAAAAATTAAAACTAAAACAAAATCATGACTGAAATCAAACTAAATTCAACTCCATTCCAAGGAAACAAAAACAGACAGAAGAAATCAAGTTTAACTAGCAAAAATAATCCCTTAAAACCTGAATCGAATTTAACTAACTAAACAGACCTAGGCACTGGAGCAAATATAATAAACCTAAAATTGTAACAGAAACGAGATCAATGAAAACTACTCAATTAAAACACTAAAATTCTAAAATCAATTAGCATGAAGAACAATCAATATAGTAGATAAAAAAAAATTAAACGAAAAGAAGAGGACACTTACTAATTTCGGACTCGCCAATATAAACCATCAAAATTGATTTTTAGCTAATGTTATGTGTCTATTTTGTATAAAATAGACACATAACATTAACAAGAATCAATTGCCTCAAAACACCCCAAGACAGGTTTGAACTCATGAACCCTAGATTTGATATTCGAGCCTTTTTACTCGGATTCGAGAGATTTTGGGTAGGTATTAGTGATAAGGGAGGGAAGATGGTCATTTGGTATCGATTTGGTGGGAAAAAGGGTCGGCGCCGCCACTGAGATTCGAGGGCGGTGGCTAGGGTTCATCAGCTTCAAATCAAGATTCGAAGCATTTGAATCTGATTCAAAGGAAGGGAAGCATATAATTGGGATGAGGAGATGAAGACGGGTGCTCATCGGCATTATTAGCATCGTCGCCGCCGGCGGGTTTCGACAGAGAGAACAAGGGCGGCTGGGGGGTCTCTAGGGTTTGGTTAAAGATGGATTAGGGGGGTTTGAGAGGGGGGGTGCCTGTTCGGACAGATTTATACTATTAATACCCCAGTTCCCAACCGTTGGATCAAACATCCTCGACGGTTGGGATTGAATCCCATCGAAACGGTGTCGTTTTGACTGGATAAAGGATCGAACCGGGCGGGGACTGAATTGGGTCTGTTTGGTGGGGTATTGGGCTGGGGATGCACGAAATTGGCCCAAAGCCTGGTTACTTCTTTTTTAATTCTTGTTTTTTCTTTATTTCCCTTTTTATTATAATTTCCTCTTCTTTTTTAATTCATTTAATATATTATTTTTATATATTTTTTGAATTTTTAATATGCAACAATTGAAACCTAAGTTATTTCCAAAATTAAACTAATTAATTCCTACAAAATTGATTAAATCCTATTTAAAAGTAGACTCAACAATTAACAATTAAAAATATAAAAGTGCACTATTGTTGTTATTTTCTTCATCTTTTGTTCTAAAAATAATTTAACCACTAATTAATCCTAAAATATAAAATTAAATCCTAAATGCAAATGTCCGGCATATTTTTTATATTTTTCATATGAATTGACATGCACAAATAAAATGCAACAATTAACAAAAAGTGCCACAAAATCTATAAAATTGCAAATAATGAAAGAAGTTGTTTTGTTTTGAATTTATGGGAGTAATTCATATAGGGAAAAAATCACGTGCTCACAGGTAGTAAAAGGATATGATGACCTGCGCGTTAATATCACGTATAGCCCTTCTCATTGTGGAGTGATTACTGGGAAACAGGAATTGCATGGGTATGATCTGTAGGCTAATCAACATCGGACTTCCCTTTCCAAATTCCATATGGGTTTGAAGTCTCTAAATTTCCTTTTTCTTTACATAAGCTGTCCAAATCTCTTTACCCTTATTATTTAAACTTCTTTGATCATATATGCATGGGGAAAGCCACTTTATTTGCAAATATTTTCTTGATTGCTATTTGATTAATTCATCTAGTTTATGTTCGGCCGAAACCTATGGTTGTGGACCGCGAGGGGTGTCTAACACCTTTCCTCAAGGTTATTTCGGGCTGTTACCCTAATCTTTGGTGATGCAAACTAGTTACAAGAGTTAATCAATCTAGGTGCCCTAACACACCATAATCCGTTAGGTGGCGACTCTTAAAATACCCAATTCCCAAAAGGAAACAATTTTTTCCCCCATGGATGTCGAAACCCGATCTTTCCCCCCAAAAAGGGGAAAAAAGAGGCGCGACAGCATGGCGACTCTACTTGGGATATTTTAGGCTCTTACCATAATGAACTTACTTTTTGAATTAATCAGAAGCATGTTTTATCCTGTGTACCCTCTCCCCTTTATTTGGATTTAACTGATTATTTATGATTTCTTTTATTTCCAGAAACTGACTTGTCTCTTTGTTTTCTTTTTCCGTAACTGTCTTTCAATCATTTAAATACTGCATTTATCATTTTTTACGTGCAAATACTTGACAACATGTTGTTTATTATTGCATAAATTATGCTCCACATCATATTCCACTCATGCGTATCAAATCCTATAGCAACACTTGATGAGTGGTTGCGCACTTCCAATTTATTACCCTTAAATTCAAAAAGGTTTTTTTGCAGTAAAACTAGTCGATCAGTGATGCAGTTGACGATTCCGTGCCTTTCCCCCTCAAGTTGTTCGCTTGTGGGTACCAGTCAAGACCCCTATAGTAAACTTACTCTTATCGTAATTGTGCATACATCATAGTAAAACCTATGAGTTATGAAATATTTGCAGTATTTAAACTCATATTGCGAGAATGTAAATTCATATCATAATTTGGGAGCCTCGTTGTGCCCGAAGTAGGACTAGCGACAAATAGATTTGGAGAACTTTAGATGCCAGTAAATGCCTCATTTCATAATTTTAAAACAGACGAATCCCAAAACGACACTAAGATAATAGAAAAGTAAGTCACTATTGGCACTTGGCCTTATTACATTTAGGAAAGAAAATAAATCTATCCTACTTGGTTCCAGAAAGACCTTCCTTAAATTCAATCTTCCTGAATCCATCATACAGTTTTCCTAGCTCGTGCAGACCCAGCATTAGGTAGGCTCTAGCTAAATGTCCTCCTTCGCTTCCTTCAGCATTCTGGAGATCCTCAATCCTCTTTATGATTTTACCCCCCAGCTCCACTAATCCTCATTCCAGATACTCCAATCTTCTATTTGAAGTGACATCCATTTCTTTTCATTCATCGATCAACCTTATATTTGTCTCGTGTATTTACCGGTGCTCATTCTCAGAGTCATGGACCTGTTGCGTAGTCTATTGTATTTGACTTGAGCCTCAACTTCTTTGTCTATGATCATATTACCTCGACCGGCTCCTGGCCTCACCATTCCCTTTAGATTGTCTTCTAACCATACTGGGTAGAGAGTTTCACACCCCCACATGATACCTGTCTGGATCAATGGTTCTTTTCCATAATGATCTTGCAGTGCCACATGTGCTGATCTTGGCACTTGTAAAGGACGTCATTGTCCTGAAAGTCCACCCTAAAGTGACTTATCTTGGCAACCCTTGGTATACCTGCTTCGTGCCTGATTGACTCATAACTCGGATAGGGATATAAGGGCATATTCCCCTCAACCCAATCAACACTAAGTGTGGAGCGTCCCTAAAATGTCTAGTGGAAACCATTCAAACATCTATTGCACATGTTCCTCGGTCAGATTGTCGAAGAACTCTACCCACTCTTTGTCATTTTCAAGCTGAGCAAACCTGTCCGGAATGTAAGTCATCTGCTTGGGGTGATGGAAGGCAATATGGTCTTTCCAAACCCTTCATGGAAGTTCTTCGAGATATTTCCCCCTTTGAAAATGTTCTAATAACCACAACTGTAGCAATAGGTTACAGCCTTCGAACTGCTTGATCCCTCTTTGACGGCGCTCTAGAGCCCTGTAGATGTTGGCTATGATCATGGGGACTATAGTGTATGTCTGTCCATTGATCCTTTCCATCAAAGTCTTGGCGACCATGGCCAATCTAGTATGGATTCTTTCCTTTTTCATCGGGAACACTATCAAGCCTAAGAAACACACAATGAACACGAACACTCTGTGGTGGATGTGTCCCAGAGAAGTGATAGAAAGCTCGTCATGGAAGGTACGGTAGGACTTTCTATGGCCATATCTCTCATACAGGTATTCGAAGGGTATGTAGGATTTTTTTCAAGCCTTCCAAGTCAGCATTTTTCTTCATCCCCATCATCATTAAGAACCCTTTACCAGTATGGTTCTCAGGTACCAACAACCCAGGGCTATACCATGTTAGTCCCACTAATCCCCTAATTTCTTCTAGGAGTGGTGTTATTTCCATATCGCCGAAGTGATACATAACCCTTTCATCGTCCCAGAACAAAGTGGCAGCCTCGATCAACATATTGCTTGGCTGAATGTCTAGTAGAGAAGGTAAATTGCCCAAGTGCTTTCTCACGTGCTTCTTGTCACTTGAGGAAAGGTCCTCCCACCAATCTAGTAGCAATGGTGGAATGTTTCTAACCTTGCCGAATTTGGGGACCTCATGCCTTATCTTCTGCAAAACAAAAAGGTTAGGCCCTTCTCCCACACCAGACTCGACTATTTGTAGATTCATGATGTTTAGTTCACCAAACTAATGCATAGAACGTGATTATATCCGTTGGGATTATGGAAACTCTAGTGAACTATTGGATAAGTCTCATCTTAAAGGATTATTATTTGGACAACATAGTAATCCATCGTGGAAAGTTTTAGTGGGTTTCTTCTTGAGGTTCCGGATGTAGAAAACATCTGGTGCATTTTCTGTGTTGAACCTGAACCGGTCCATGAAATCAGACGCCATACTCACCCAGTTGGACCGTTTCTTGAGATCCTGGATGATGTACTAGGACAAAGCAACTCTAGTAAGGCTCCTCATAAAGAGTTTCATCAGATATTTTCATCCTTTCCCACCCCGACAAGCTTATCACAATAGGTTCTCAAATGAACTCTGGGATCACTTGTACCTTCAAACATCTCGAACTTGGGAGGTTTGTACGCCTCTGGCAGTTCTACATCTAGTTGTATGCATAGGTCTTCATCTTTCAAACCTTCTATCCCTTTTGCCGCCTTCGATACCGTGAACCTGACTTGTCAATTTCTTGAGTTCTTCGACCATATTCCTTCGAACCTTGAAGGATTTATGAAATTTGTAAGAGATACCATGAAAAATTAATATGTAACTTGTATTTTGACACATTGATTAGTTTATTTTTCTTCTCAATGGTGCTATTAGCACCTTGTTGTGCTCCTTCCATTGGGAGGGGGGAAGACTAAGAAAGATTGGCACATGTTTTATTAATATCATAATAATAAAAATTATAACGCATTCCTTTGAATATCTCTTTACACTATTTTGTCTTTTAAATTTGAATTAAAAATTTTTAAGTCACAACTATATAATATAATTTACATGAACTTGCTTTAGATAAAAATATTAAAAAAATAAGCCAGGCCCACATAGGCCCGGGACCAACCCACTTAGCCCGAGACCATTAGTTCCCGGTTCCAGTCCTGTACAGTTCCTAATAATATCCCAAGAAGCCTAGGATCATTTAATCCCGGCCCACGAAGCTCGGGCCCATATAGGACCGGTCCACGAGACACGTTTAGGCTCGAGCCCAGCCCACTTGCTAGCCTTAGCCATGGCTGATGTCTGGAAGGGAAAAATAGGCCGACTGGATTCAGAGATGGAGACCACCCGGGAGATGCTAGAATTGTAGAGGTCCAACTTCGAGCGGTGAAAGAGAAGGCCGATCCACGGGCTCAATAAATTGAGTACCTCCAAGATTAACTGGGCTCGACCATTGCTGAACGGAATGCCCATGGCAAGGAGCTCGAAATAACAAGGTACGAGTCGGAAACAACCAGGGCAAATGCTAAAGTGATAGTGGCCCAGTATAGGGCACATGTTAAGGTAGCTGAGGCCTCTAGAAAGTCACTGTTGAGTATATGAAGCAGTTATCTTGAAGGCAGACCCGCGAGGAGATCCATCCTCGAGGTTTTGACGTGTCGGTCGAGGTCAAAGAGGCAAAAAGGCTCACGCTCGAGCCCAAGAAGCTGGTTGAACTGGAGGATGAAGAGGGCTCTGAGGGCTCCAGTGAATCCAAAGATGGAGAAGACCCCGACAGCTCTAGTGATGAGGAAGGTTCTGGTGAAAATCAGGCGTAGGTGAAGATCAGGTGCAAGTTTTTGCAATTTGTACATTTATTTTGTTGTGGCCGTTTCCATTGTCTTTTGTAAAGACATTTTGGAATGTATATATAACATATTTCTCCCTTTTTGTCATTTTCATGTCTACTACCTTTAGCATCTCTTTAACAATTGCAAAGATTTCAAATGCCTTAGCTCATAATAAAACGTTGTAATAAGTCATTTTTCGGAGGTCTGAACAAGCTTGTTTTCGATCAAGTTTTGTTTGAATCTTGTAGGGGCTTGAGATGTCCAGAAGCTTTCCCCAAAATGCTCATTTAAATGTTTTTAGACTATTATATTGCCAAGGGTAACCTTCGAACAAGTTTGGAATTTTAAAGGCCTTCTATTACTATTAAGGGCTTCTGACGTCTCTAAGCCATTTTTAGGGTGGCCGTAGCCTTTTAAGTTCAGGTACTACATAATAGGCCTTGTACCTCTGGGCTTCGGTAGCCCGAGTAATATGAGTTTTTCTTGGACAACAGTCCCCGAGTGGGGGTGGCCGTAGCCTTTTAAGTTCATGCACTGCCTAATAGGCTTTTTACCTCCGTGTTTCGGTAGTCCAAGTCGTCCGAGTTTGACTTGGACGATAGTCCCTGAGTGGGGGTGGACATAGCCTTTTAATTTCAAGCACTGCCTAATAGGCTTTCTACCGACGGGCTTTGGTAACCTGAGCTGCCCGAGTTTGTCTTAGGCGACAGTCCCCGAATGCGTGTGGTAATAGCCTTTTAAGTTTAAGCACTGCATTATAGGCTTTTGTGCCTCTAGGTTTCTACATCCTGGGCTGTCTGAGTTTGTCTCGGACGATGATCCTTGAGTGGGGGCAATCTACTAGATTCGGATAGAGGTGGCCCTTGGGCTCGATATCCTTAAGGAATTTTGATCCGAATAGAGGCGGACCTTGTGCTTGATATTCTTAAGGAACAAAACATAATACTCTTAAGGAACGAAATATCTATCTTCAAGGTAGAAACCTTCTTTGATTCCTGCGCGTAATATACAAGATTGTAAGTGTGTAAAAGCTTCATGTTATGCGGGCATGGTTTATTTGACCGTTTGGCCATAAATCCTATCCACCGAGCCTAGACTGTTCAAGCACATAGTTTCCTTCCTTGCTAGAAATCTTAACTCGAGGGTGATGGCCCCTAGTATTCGAGGTTTCTCTTTGAGAGGGCTCGGATACTGTTGACCAGACCATCGGCTCCGATTTAAAAATCAGTCTTCGACTCTAAGTTAGCATGATTCATTGTTGCCTCGCTAAAAACCTTGCTAGAAAACTCATTTGGGACAAAATCCGTTCAAGGAAAAAAGAGTGCAACGTGTGCTTTCAGTCCTAATAACTAAATCATCCTTTGGTTGTTGCCTGCAAGTGTTAGTCCACTTTGCAATATATAGAGAAAAAAATAATGTATGGGATCATACCTTAGTAGTAGTATCATTTTATGTGGGTCACGTTCCGGTTATTCGGTAGCTGCTCACTGTTCCCTGCTTTGCGTTTGTACGAACCTTTACCAGTAATTTTGACAATTCGATATGGACCTTCCTAATTCAGTTATAGCTTCCCTTGTTCGAGTTTCAAGTTTTTGATGTCACCTTTCTTAACAACAAGTCCTTGATATTAAAGTGTTGGAGGTTGGCTCTCTGGTTGTAATATGTCTCAATCCGCTGTTTCTGGGTGGCCAACCGAACCAGGATGACCTCATGAACTCTCATCTAATACTTCCAGGCTCGTGCTTATGGCCTTACTATTTGACTCTGTGGTCGCACATCATAACCTGACACTCGATTATCCTACCTCGACCGGTGTTAGTGCCTCTGCACCGTAGTCCAACAAAAATGGGGTGGCCCCGGTACTAGACTTTGAGGTCGTATAGTACGCCCATAGGACTTCAGCAAAAATTTCCTTCCATTTTTCTTTGGCATCGATTAACCTTTACTTAAGGTTTTGGAGTATGGTCTTGTTTGTAGACTCCTCCTGCCCGTTCCCACTAGGGTGATGGGGTGTTAACAAGGTCCTTTTGATCTTTTGGTCCTCAAAAAATTTTGCTTACTGTGCTGTCGATGAACTACTTCCCGTAACCACATACGATCTTGGCCGGCATCCCGAACCGACATATTATGTGGTTCTCAGATAAAACTAATAATTTCTTTTTCTATGACTTTCTCAAATTCCTGATCTTTGACCCATTTAGAAAATAGTCAATCATAAATAATATAAATTGAGCCTTACTAGGTGCCCATCATACGGGGCTGACAAAGTCCATTCCCTATTTCATAAATGGCCAAAGTGACAAGACCGAATATAGTAGCTCTCGGGGCTGATGGATTATCGGTGCATGCCTCTAAAAGCCGCCGTATTTTCGCACGAATTCCTTCACATTTTTCTCCCTGTTGATCCAGTAATATTCGGCTCCGATTATCTTACGAACCCACGATTCGGTGCACAAATAGTTCCCGCATATACCTTCATGAACCTCCCTCAAAACATACTCGGTGTCTCCCAGTGCCAAACATATGGCGAGTGGGCCATCAAACGTTTTTCTGAATAGGGTGTTATCTTTGAACAAACTGAACCTGGCTGCTCTCATGCGTAGAGCTATTGATTCTTAGGATCCAAGAGCAGCTTTCGATTCCTAGGTTAATCTTGTCAAGTTTATCTCGACGTGGCCTTCTTCCACTACCAATTTCATGAGTTGTACAACTGTTCCCAAGCTTAATTCATCGTCATCAACCGACGACCCCAAGTTAGCTAGAGCATCGACTTTGCTATTTTGATCCTGGGGCATGTGTTGTAGGGTCCACCCCTTGAACCGATGTAGCGTTACCTATAGTTTATCCAAGTATCTTTGCATTCGTTCCTCTTTTACTTCGAATATCCCATTGACTTGATTCACCATAAGGAGGGAATCACATTTAGCTTCAATCACTTTGGCCCCCAAGCTTTTAGCCAATTTGAGACCTGCAATCATGGCCTCATATTCAGCCTTATTTTTAGTCAATTTCATAGTTATAATAGATTTACTAACTACATTGCACATGGGTGGCTTCAACATGATTCCGAATCCAGACCCCTTTGCGTTCGATGCACCGTTTGAAAAGAGGGTCCAGATCCCCGAAGAGGTCCTCGAGGTTAAAAAAAATTCCTTTTCGACTTCGAGTATTAAGGCCGGCATGAAGTTGGCCAGGAAGTGTGCCAAAATTTGGGATTTGATGGCGGTTTGGGGTCGATACTCAATATCGTACCCACTAATTTCCATGGCCTATTTTGGCTAATCGTCCCAAGAGCTCGAGTTTGTGCATTATATTCCTCAATAGGTAAGTAGTCATGACACATATTGGATGGCATTGAAAATATGGCCTTAACTTTCTGGAGGTGCTTAGCAAAGTGAACGCCAATTTCTCCAGTGAGGATACCTTGTTTTGTCCTCTCCTAGAGTCATGCTAAAATAATATATAGGAAATTGCGTACCTTATTCTTCCCAGAATAAGACTCCACTTACTTCTATCTCGAATACCGCTAAGTACATGTACAATTGCTCGTTTGCCTTCAGAGTACGAAGCAAAGGTGGACTCAAAAGGTATCGCTTGAGTTCTTCCAAAGCTTGCTGGCACTCCAGTATCCACGAGAAGTTATTCTACTTGTTCAATAACAAAAAGAACATATGGCTCTTATCGAAGGACCTTGAAATGAACAGACCTAGGGCAGTTATGTGCTCGATTAGCCTGTGAATTCCCTAGACGTTGTCTACCATAGTGATGACTTATATGACCTTGATCTTGTCAGGATTGATCTTGATCCCCCTATTGAACACCATGAATCCAAGCTACTTTCCAGACCCAACTCCGAATGTGAATTTCTTCAGGTTCAGCTTCATATTGTATTTCTTCAGTATGTTGAAGGTTTCCTGCAAATATTCCAAACGGTCCTTTGCTCGCAGGGACTTAACTAACATGTCGTTAGTATAAACCTCCATTGATTTTCCTATTTTCTCTTCGAACATCTGATTTATGTTGGTAAGTAGCACCAACATTTTTTAGTCTGAATAGCATTACGTTATAACAATAGGTGCCATATTTATTGATAAAGGATTTTCTTAGTCGCCCGAGACCATCCGAGTCTGGTTGTACCCAAAATAGGCATTGAGAAAGTTGAGTATCTCGTGTCTGATTGTCGCATCAATCATGCAACCGATGTTAGGCAAAGGAAAAGAGTCGTTAGTGTATGCCTTGTTCAAGTTTTTGTAGGCTACACGCATTCTTAATTTATTTCCATTTTTAGGCAATCCCACTATGTTGGCTAACCAATGCGGCTATTTAAATTCCCGAATGGAACCTATTTTAAGGAGTTTGGATACCTCATCTTTGATGAACGCATGCTTGACTTTGTATTGAGGCCTCCTCTTCTGTTTAACCGGATGAAACTTCGGATCTTGTGAGTAGTTATTTCTGGAAGGATCCCTGTCATGTGAAGATGGGACCAAGCAAACCAATCTATGTTAGCTATAAGGCCAAAGTGCCCAGGTATACCTTCCGTTCGGGTAGGTGCTCGATCAATCTAACTTGCTCTAGTTCCTCAACCGTCAACTTGGTGGCATCAGAATCGTTAAGGGCTATAAAAGACCTGAGGACTCCGTAATCATCATCCTCACTTGTCTCCTATTTTTTTGGTTCGGTTGGGGCCAACATTGGTGATTGCTATTTGGTTTCTTCCTTGGTTACAAAACTCGGGTTCTTAATGTCGAGAGCACAGATATCGAGACCACCTCGTTGACTGCGAACATTTTTTTTACAGCTAGTTCCTCTCCGAAAACTATTTTGATCCCTCCCCGTATGGGGAATTTCAATGCCTGATGTAGTGTCGAGGGTACTGCCCCCATGTTGTGAATCCATGGCCTCCCGGATAGAGCATTGTATCTTATATCTCCTTCGATCACATAGAACTTTGTTTCTTGAATGGTTTGGACGATGTTTACCGGTAGAGTTATCTCTCCTTTAGTGGTATCACATGCCATGTTAAATTCGTTTAAGACTCGGACTATAGGCTAATTTGGTCTTGGACCCAGTTGCTCACTCATCCTGAAGTGATTTTTGGCTTGATCACTCATAAATTCTGGGAGGTGTCCTTTATTGAATAATCGGGCTATTTCTTCTCTAGTTGTTGGCAGTCTTTGGTTCTGTGGACATGAGTGCCATGATATTTACACATTATGTTGGGGTCCCTTTGAGTAAGATCAGATTGTAATGGTCGAGGCCACTAAGTATCTTTGATGCATCCGATGACTGATACGATGCCAGCAATATCGACGTTGAAGTTGTACTCATATAACCTTGGTGCTTCCTTGGACCTGGTGGGTATGTAAAAATCGTTTTTGCTCATAATTCCCTGGTTATGATGACCTCAATCACTCCTTCTTTCACTCCTCACTGGATTGCATCCAGACTCATTACTCCTTCGATATCCATTGTATGGTTGATACCGATCTCTGTTCGATCTTGGTTCATGATTAGTGACTCTTTTGGATTTGTCACTAGTCTTGATGGGATAAACAGATCCGGAAGGGGCCCCTAGCTGATCGTCTTCAACCATAATTTTTGATTGGCACATGTTATGGACATTGGCCTAAGTTATCGCCAGGTATTCTATCAAATTTTTCTTCAACTGCTGTGAAGCCAATGAGCTTTGGGGATTGAGTCCTTAGGTGAAGGCCTGAACGGCCCAATCGTCTGTGATCGGAGGCAGATCCTTCCATTCCATTTGAAATCTCGATACAAATTCCCTAAGCATCTTGTTATCTCTTTGCTTTACCTTGAAAAGGCCTAACTTCCTAGTCTCGACCTTGATGGCCCCCGCGTGCACTTTTACAAAGGTATCTTTAAGCATAGCAAATGAGTCAATAGAATTAGGGGTAAGTTGTGATACCGTATCATATCTCCTTTTGACAAGGTCTCCCCAAACCTTTTCAGTAGAACAGATTTGATTTCATCAGCTTCCACGTTGTTCCCCTCGATTGCACACATATAGGAGGTCACATGTTCATTTGGATTATTCGTCCCATTATACTTCAAAATTTCGGGCATACGAAAATTTTTTGGGATCGACTTCGGAGCTACGCTCGAAGGGAAAGGTTTTTGGACAAACTTCTCGGAATCCAAGCCTTTCAGTACCGGTGGTGCTCCTGGGATTTGATCGAACCTAGAGTTATAGGTCTCCACTATTTTATCATTGGCATTGATTTATTTTTGTCCTAATTCCACCCGCTTCATCACTTGCTAAAGAATCTTTATTATCTCGGGGTTGGTTCCAAGCTCTGCTTTACACGGCCTTTCTGTGGCCGATTCATTTCTGCGAGCATTTTCGCGGGACGGTTCGGGCTTAACTCTGCTAGGGGTGCAACTTTGATCTTGCAACTAGGCTATTGCTGCATGTTGAGCCTGTAACATTTCGAAGATCATGCGCAAGTTGATCCCATCATCTTCGATGTCGTGTGTACTCCAGGCTCTCGACCGGACTCCCCCAGGAATGCTATTTTCAGGGTCAGTAGGCAAGTTTGCTTCGATAGCTACGTGTGAGTTAGCATCGATCGGATCCGTGACCAGGATGTGTGAGTTAGCATCAATTGGATCCGTGACTAGGACTATATTGAAGTCAACATGGGGCACCTCATTGCTGGCCACCAGGTTGTTGTACTCGCCACGGTGGCCAGACTCAGCATCAACATTTAAATGGGAAGATTGGGAGTTTGAAATTCTTAATTTGACTTGAAATTAAAAGCTCAAAGAACAAGTGTAAAATAGAGTGCGTTATGAAAATTTGTATCAAATTTCCTCTATTATCATTAGCACCACAGAGGGCGCCAAACTGTATACTCTAAAAAAGAATAATAATTAAATTTATAAGTTGTTTTAAGGATACGCGGATTAATTCAATGCAAATGATAAATTGTGTTAGATTAAGCAAATAATAGACGTAATAAATTATCAAACCAATTAAGGGGAGTGATCCCAGACTCAGTAACAATTTTAATGGAATGTCTGCCTTCAATCCCGGGCTCACGATAATGACGAACTAATGAACACAAATAAGAACTTTGAACAATAAATAAAATGAAAGTATATTTCCTTGAAATGCATGTTACCAAAGTGCCTAATGAATATTCAGACTCCCCTTTATATAGTAGGGGAGTTTTAACCTAAATACAACATAAAAGGTAAAAATCTTCTATTTTGCTAATTAGTGATTCTCTGCCAAAATGCGTCGAGAGTTCACGCCGTGACATCCGGTTGGGCACGGATATCACGGACCTTTGTTAGTCATGCTCGATAATCTGGTAATGTTCTCCGAAACATTGGGCTTCGAATCGGATCTGGAGGACGTGGCTCTGATTCCTCGTAAAAATTGTACGGGGTGCCCTATTTGGTCGCCCCCATTTAATCTATACCCATTTTTTTTAAAATTTTAACTTGTACCTACTTTTTAAACAACTTCAGCCCCCTTTCTCCTGTTGTGCCACAGCTGTAGAATATTCTGATTCTTCAGTAGATATTAGAGGCAATTGGATCAATGTAGCAGTATTTGATTCTTTTGTGTGTAGAACTGAGTGTCGAAGCATTTGTCCGTGAAGCGGGTGGGAATGTGTGAAAAATGTGAGGGAAATCTATGTTGCATTAGTAGTTTACTGTTAAATGATATGATGTTATCTATGCATTTGCTACTATAGCTAAAAATAACAATCATACATAGCATTCCAAAAATTGCTCAACTCACATTCTTGATTTTCTAGAAACTGAAACTGATCAATTGGGGAGATGGCGTTGTCTTAAAACTTTCACTTTTTTATAAAAATTTCAACACTAAATAAGCTGTAATTTTTATAAATGAACTAAATAACTTCAGCATCTCTGCTGAAGTTTTTGAAAACGCTTATCCAGGACAAAAAAAACTTCAGCTTATTTAGTGCTGATATTTTTATAAATAAACTAAATAACTTCAGCATCTTCTGTTGAAATTTTTGAAAAAGCTTAATGATAAAACTAATGAATCCAAGACAGAAAACTTCAGATTATTTAGTGCAATTACAAATAAACACTTCAACAAATAGAGAAGAAAACTTTAGCTATTATCCTCAAGTTCAGCAATTACAAAAAAAAAACTTCAGCAAATAGAGAATAAAACTTTGGCTACTATGCTTAAGTTCAGCAATTACAAACAAAAACTTCAGCACACTTGGTTCAGCATACTTGCTACTTCAGGCCCGTCTACTAGAATGCTGAAGTTTTGCGTGATTGCCTTTGCTACTTCACACCCGTATGCTGAAGCTACGCGAAAAAGCGAGTACGCTTGTAATTTTTTCCCAAAGCGGACACAAGGTAAAACGTGACCTAAAAAGCGGGTTTTGATACAAATACCCCTGATTCCTCCGAGGGCAGATGTTTTGGCCGGGTCCCGACTTAAAGGACTCCTTGCTTCGATTCCGATTCCTTATGGTCAAGTCTCTGCTCCATTTACTTCATCGAAAACCAAGCTGTCTAGCGGGCTCAGTCTCACCCGTTTACAAGGTTTGTGCGATCTATTGCACTCCTTTTATGGGCATAGGACACATCATCAGGTCTCCTTAGGTGAACTCAAAAAAGCATGATAGGTTATGGATTTGTAAACAAAATATTTTGAGTAATCAAAATTGAAATGTATATTTGGGAAATCCTAATCAAGATAAGGTTGTTACATAACCTCTTGTAAATAAACGTCCAGTTGAATTATTATCATGATAAAAACTATTATGTAGCCCCGAATTTTGAGTCCATCTTTGCACCACATCATTTTTTGGTTAAATTATTATCATGATAAAAGTT
>MU770222.1:49909-63909 GCA_026770625.1 Nicotiana glauca | reverse complement strand
GGGTGGGGGGGGGGGAGGGATGGGGATTCAGCTCCTTTTCAAAGTCAGAATTCAAGGATGATAAAGGTTAATGAAACCTTAACCACATATCCTCTCCCTACGCGATATACTCAATGCATGCTCAAGCCCTCCTTAAGTCAGAGTTGGGTCAAAGAAATAAGGTCTTTGTATGCTGCAACATTGTTAGATAGTATTCGATTACAAGTATAAAATCGAAATAATTATCAAGTAAGTAGGAACAATATTTTTTTTAAAAATGGTACTTCAAGTCTAGTCTTTGACGTTCGAGATGTCTACGCTCCGACAAGACTTGAAGTCGGTGCCATTTGTAAACATATAAATTTTATTAGATTAAAGTCCATATTAAATTTGGACAAATTGCTAAATTTAAATTAATCATTTAAGTCTACCATGGAGTTAAATTAACGTCCAATTTTATTTGGGTCGATCCATTTAGTTGGGCTGCAAGAAACGAGCCCATTTTACTAGCTCGAAGCCCAAATGGCTAGTCTTAAAGCCCATGCTCGTGTCACCTGTCAAGTAATATGGCGATCCAAGATAAATAAACGAGTCGATATAATTTTAACACATGTTAAATGATGTGGCAATCCAAGTCAAATAAATGAGCCAAATAAATCATGCCATGTGTGAAGAAAGGGTGGCATAACAAGCCAAATCAACAACCAGTAGAGTGTGCTAGGTATCTAAATGGTATTGGTCAGCTCAAATGGACTAATTGAATTGCAAGTCATACCACTCCCTACAACCATAAGTAGAGGTCTTTATATAGGTGGAGAACACCATAAGTGAGAACAAGAAGCAAACAGAGAGCTCGTGGATCAAAGGAAGCAAAATTTCTCTCCAAGATACAAGTTCAAGCGCTGAAGCACTCAAGCTAAAAGTTGAAGTTCAAGATCAAGAACGAAGTCAAATTAAATACCAAGATATTCAAGATCAAATTACTTGTTCGTGGCGGATAATTTATTCAGGTTCAAGAAAGAGATTCAAAACCAAGCTTTACAAGCCCTTCAATCAAAATCAAAATTAAAATCAAGCTCATTCAGATACTTTACATTTTGGAAGAATCTGAGAAATACCATAAAAATTGTAACACTCATCATTTACTGAAATTAAATACTATATTTGTTATGCTACTTCTAGTCTTAATTATTTATTTGTCTCGCCACGAAAATTTAGAATTACCTATAGAAAATAACAAATTATCTATCTAAATTCCATTGACAATGGTGAGAAGCCTATGTGCAAAAAAATCTTTATAAAAAGGCTTTAAGGAGAACTTCTCATTTGTAGTTAAACGTATTTATGAAATCATCTCTTCTGTTGCCTATGACTAGGGCTGTGAAAGTCAGCCCAAGCCTCAATGTGATGACGACTTTCAAAACATTAACACCAATAACTCAACAATAAGTGACACAATTTGTAACCACAATATTAAATAAAAATAACTCACAATGGAAGAGATAACATATGACGATGACATAAAATAATGGTAATCGATAGTAAAGTAGATAAAATGTACAATGACTTCAAATATTGATAATCAACAATGAAAAAGAAAGCATGTATAATGACTTCAAATAATGATAATCAATAATGAAAAAGACAACATCTAAAATAAAAGAGACAACAAGTTCAACTAAATCATGAGAGCAATTTATCAAGCAGGATATAGAACAAGTGTTAACAGAGTCATTTAACGCATGTAAGGATAGACTAACACAAGTAAGAATAGTTTGACTATGGAAATTTAGAACATGATATAGCGATTCAATTAAAGCATGTAAAGATTCTACGTATCCTAAACCAGTCAACTACCGCATACAACCTGTGTACCCACTCGTTACCTAGTGTACACGACTTTCACATAGTACAAATGACACAATCAATCGCAAATCATAAGGGGTAGTTCACCCACACAAAGTTAGACAAGCTATTATCTCAACTTAGCCAACTCAATTCTCGAAAATAGTTTTTCCCCTTAAAATTGCCTCCACACGGCTCAAATTAAACCAAAATAGACTTAATACCATCAAAAAACGCAAGAAAATCAATTACAATAGATAAGCTAAGATCAATACACTTTTTCCAACAAAAGTTAACAAAAGTCAACTCAGAGCCCGCCCTATCAATACCTAGGTCTAATGGTAGATTCCGACTACCCATGACCACACAAGTTCATATATGTGATTAGTTTCAAAATTCGAGTCTCAAGCAACTCTCAAAACTCAAATTCTTATTTTTCAAAAACTTGACAAAGTTTCACAAAATATTCACTTTGATTCACATGATTTTGATGTTAAAATCTATATATATATATATATATATATATATATATATATATATATATATATATATATATATATATATATATATATATATATATATATATATATTGATGGCATATAGTTGGAAATAGATTAAAATCACTTGACCAAGGTTTCTAGATGAAAATCTCCTCTTCAAATCGCCTCCTACTGAGTTTAGGGTTTCAAAATGAGAGAATATGACATGAAATCCCGACTTCCAGCCCTTTGTACCATTTGCAGGTGTCGCATTTGTGACATAGGGTTCGGATTTGTGAACCCACGCAATTGCAGAACATGGCTCGCATTTGTGAACCATGACAGTCTCATTATCGCAAGTGCGACAAAAGGCTTTGAAATCGCAGCTGGAAATCTCGCAAAAATGAACAAATGTTTGCAAAGCGAACTAAGTCCAAAGCCGACAGACTTCGAAAATGCGAAGAGGAAGTCGCAATTGCAAATTAGTTGCGAGGCTCGTGCCCGCAATTGCATTAATTGAGCACCAACAACACTAACAATTCAATTCAAAACCATTCTGATACATCTCTGAAACTCATTCGAGGCTTCGAGGCTCCAAGCCAAACATTCACACAAGTTTGAAGACATCATACGAACTCGCTCACGAGATCAAAACACAAAAATAATATTTAAAACTATGAATCAAATACTAAAATACATAAATTTAAAAGTAAGGTTCAAAAACCTCTAGAATTACAAAAATACGTCTGAATGCTATCAAATCAACTCCAAATGATACCCAAATTTGCAGACAAGTTATAAATAGAATAACGGACCTACTCTATGTCCCAAAATCAAATTACAAACTTGATAGCTTATGGTCAACCTATAGTCAAACTTTCAACTTCAAATTGCCAAATTTCGGCAAAACTACTCAAATCAACCAACGGACTTCCAAAATCAATTCTGGGCATATGCCCAAGTCCGAAATTACGAAATACAACTATCAGAGCCATCAAAACACTGTCCCATAGCCGTTTTCATAAAAGTCAAAGTTTGATCATTATTTCTACTTTAAGCTTCTACGGTAAGAATCAAAGGATCCACATAAATCCGAAAACTTTACGGACCAAAGCTAATCAACCATGGAAGTCATTAAACCATAAATACACACGTGTGAATCATAAAAAAGGTTAACGATGCGCAATTACACAAAATGACCGGTCGGGTCATCATATTCTCCTCTTTTTAAAACAAACGTTTGTCCTCGAACGTTTATAAATACATACGTGAAGTGATGAATAGATGAGGATAAAAACTCCACATATAAAGCTCGGTGACGACCCAAAGGGTTTATCACTTATTTTCTTACCCATTCTGTACTTCTGAGGCCTTGAAACCTCATCTGGGTTGCCTCAATTTGAATGCACAGTCCGGACGCATAGCCGGAAGGTTTAGATATGAATTATGTGAGAAAAATGCTAAATTTTGATATTAAATTGAATAAATTTGAATCCGGCCAACTTTATGGGTAAACGGACCCAGACCCATAATTTGACGGTCCTGAAGGGTCCGTAGGAAAATATGAGACTTGGGCGTATGCACGGAATCGAATTCCGAGGTCCCAAGTCCGAGAAATGAATTTTTGTGTGAAATTATTTTCTGGAGATAACTAAGGAAATTGGAAATGAAATTTGATTAGAAGACTATGGTATCGGGCCCGTATTTTAGTTACGACGCTCGGTATAAGTCATATATATAATTTAAGAACTTTCTATAAAGTTTGGTTGAAAACGGACGTCGTTTAACATGTTTCGGACTTAAAATGGGAATTTGATGTTTTATAAAAATTTGAAATAAATTATAAGTTTTGAGGCTTGATTCGATGTATATGATATTATTTTGGAGATTTGATCGCACGGATAAGTCCGTAGGATATTTTTGAGGTTGTGTGCATATTTGGTTTGGAGCCCCGAGGGCTTGGGTAAGTTTTGGATAGGTGTCGGATTGCATTTTTGAACTTGTAAAAAAATCTGGATTTTTCCTTCTGTGATCTTCGCATTTGCGAAGAAGAGACTCGCTGTCACGACCTAAACCCACCTGGTCATGATGGCGCCTCTATTGAAGACGAGGCCAGCCAAGATAACATTTAACTCCTCAAATATCTAATAGTTATTAATCATAAATAAGCTTAAGGAAGGAATATCATAACAAGCAATACGGACATAACCGCGATAACAAGAAAGCCAACCCAAATCTAGCCCGCAATCGGGGTGTCACATGTCATGAGCTACTACAGAGTTTAATAACTATTACAAGACTGTATCTAAGAAAAAAGTCCGAGATAGATGTAATACAAGAAAAGATAAGGAAGAAACGGGGCTATGGATGCTGACAGCTACCTCATCTCTCCGGGTCCACCTGGTCTGGATGGAAATCAACGTTCAGGAACGAACTCTGCTATACCTGTATCTACACACACGGTACAGGGAGTAATGTGAGTACTCCGACCCAGTGAATAATAAAAATAAATAATATCTGAGAACATAGAAATCCCACAAAGGCACAATTTATGCTATCTCAAGTAGTAAAATCAGGTAAACAGTAGAAACCAGTGAGATACAGTAAGAAACTCTTTGAAAACAATTAAAACAATTATTCTCAATCAATAAGAGATACTCAGGAACCTGCCCCTCGGGCGCCATATCAAACTCTCAGTACAGTATCAGCCCCGCGGGCTCCGTAGCAATCACTCAGTACAACATTAGCCCCTCGGGCTCACTCTCACTCGTATGGGTACCCGCACTTACTGTGGGTGTGCAGACTCTGGAGAGGCTCCTACAGCCCAAGCGCTATCAATAAGGCCTGAAAGCCTGAACAATATCAATACGAGGTCTGAAAGCCTGCTCACAGTACACTCGAGGCCTCAAAGCCTCCTCACGTCACTCATCGTATCCTCACACATGGCCCTCGGCCTCCTTCAGTCCAAAAATATAATCAAAAGCCCCCCGGGCATCAGTAACAATCATACTCAATTCAAGCAATAGTTCAAATATCAGTTAAAACTCTAGGTTCGAGTAAAATATGACTGAGTTCATGAAACAGTGTAAATAACATGGACTGAGATCAATTAATACTTCAAATAGTGAGGAGAACAGTGGTGATAACTCATAAGGAGTTCAAACAGTCAGCAATAAGCCGCAAATATGGCAATAAGCCCAAATCATAGTGAAAAACTACAAGTCATAGGTAATATGCGATAAAAATATCATCTGGACTGGACCAAGTCACAGTCCTCAATAGTAAATGACCCCGCGCTCGTCATCGAACGCGTGTCTCATCTCAACACAGCACCAAGTTGTGCAAATCTGGAGTCTCAAGCCCTCAGGACATCATTTAAAGTCATTACTCACCTCTAGCTCGCCAAACCTTTTCCCCTCGAGTCGATCCCCTCGCGCGTCGAATCTGACCAAAACCACAAGGAACACGTCACAATAGGCTAATGAATCATAACCCAATCAAAAAGACTCAAAAAATAACAAAAATCACGAAGTTGGCAAAACCCGAGCCCTGGTCCCACTTCTCAAAAAATTACGAAATTTACATCACCGGATTCCTCGTCTCGCCACGAGTCTATACATATCATATTCATCAAAATCGGAGTTCAAATGCCCCTTCAAATTCCAAATTTACATTCCAAAAATCAAGCCCTAGTTCTTCCAATTTTTACTCCAATTTTGCATGAATTAAAGGTAGATTCTTCAATATAATGATGTTTCTAGGCCATCGAACTTACCTCCGGTGAATTCCCAGTCAAAATTCTCTAAAAATCCCGTCAATAGCTCTCAAGCTTGCTCAACAATGGAGGAAAAATGATGGAACTCACGGATGAAATAAACCCTTTAAACCCCTCTGTGCATAGTCCTTTTCGCTTCTGCGGTCCCGCTACCGCTTCTGCAGCCAAATGACCTCTTATGCGGTTTTTCATTAATTACACAGCTTCCGCTTTTGCGATTCACTATCCGCTTTTGCAGATTCCCAAGACCACTTCTGCAGTTACACACACGCTCCTGCGGACCCGCTGATGCGGAAAGGGCCCGCTTTTGCGGAACTCGCCACTCAAGCACAAGGATCACTTCTGCACCCTCATACCCGCTTCTGCGGAACCGCTTCTGCGGAACCGCTTCTGCGGAACCGCTTCTGCGGAACCGCTTCTGCGGAACCGCTTCTGCGGAAATTCTCGTTTAACCACTCAAATTAACCCCGAGGCCCCCGGAACCTCAACCAAAAGCACCAACACATCCTAAAACCTTATTAAAACTTGTTCCAATCCTTCAAACACGTCAAACAACGCTAAAACCATTAAATCACATCGAATTCAAGCCTAAGTTTCTTCAAAACTTCCGCAATACGCATTCGATCAAAAACCCGACCAGACGACGTCCAAAAGACCTGAAAATTTGCAGACATATCCAAAATCACCTAACAAAGCTACTGCAACTCTCGGAATTTCATTCCGACCCTCAGATCAAAATCTCACCCATCAATCAGAATTCGCCAAAATAACTTCGCCAATTCAAGCCTAATTCTACACCGGACCTCCAAATTCAATTTCGATCGCACTCCTAAGTCTCAAATCAACCCCCGAAGCTAACTGAATCACCGGAATGCACATCCGAGCCCTCTAACTATATTGTCAACTTCTGGTTGACTTTTCCAAAACAAGTTTCCTTCCAAGAGGCTAAGTGCCTTATTTCCAACTAGAACCAATCAAATTCTACCCGATCAACTCAAATACTGATATTGAAACATAGACCAACACAATATGGGGGAAACGGGGCGGTAACCCACGTGACGACGGGCCGGGTCGTCACATCCTCCCCAACTAAAACAAACGCTCGTCCTCGAGCGGGTCAAGAAACATACCTGGAGTCTCAAACAAATGAGGATATCTGCTCTGCATCTCCCGCTCGGTCTCCCAAGTTGCCTCCTCCACGGGCCGACCTCTCCACTGCATCTTCACCGAAGCTATATCCTTTGATCTCAATCTCCGAACCTAACGACCCAAAATAGCCACTAGCTCCACATCATAGGTCAAATCATCCTCCAACTGCACTGTACTGAAGTCCAACACATGAGATGGGTCCCCAACATACTTTCGGAGCATAGACACATGAAATACCGGGTGAACTCCTGACAGGCTGGGTGGCAAAGCAAGCATATAGGACACCTCCCTAATCCTTCTAAGAACCTCAAAGGGGCCAATGAACCTCGGACTCAGCTTTCCTTTCTTCCTAAACCGCACGACGCCCTTCATAGGCAAAATCTTCAACAAGACCTTCTCGCCCACCATATAAGATACATGTCGAACCTTCCGGTCCGCATAACTCTTCTGACGCGAATGAGCTGTACGAAGTCTTTCTTGGTTAACTTTCACCTTATCTAGAGCATCCTGGACCAACTCTGTCCCCAACAACCTAGCCTCGACAGGCTCAAACCAACCAATCGGAGATCTACACCATCTCCGATATAAGGCCTCACATGGCGCCATCTGAATGATGGACTGATAGCTGTTATTGTAAACAAACTTTGCAAGAGGCAAGAAATCAACCCAAGAACTTCCAAAGTCAATAACACAGGCTTGTAACATGTCCTCCAATATCTGAATAGTACGCTCGGACCGCCTATCCGTCTGAGGATGAAACGATGTGCTCAACTCTACCTGTGTACCTAACTCCCACTGAAAAGTCCTCCAAAACTGGGAAGTAAACTGAGTGCCTCTATCTGAGATAATAGAAACTGGGACCCATGCAATCGAATAATCTCCCGGATGAAAATCTCTGCTAAACGCTCCGAAGAATAGGTAGTACACACCAGAATAAAGTGCACGGACTTGGTCAGCCGATCCACAATCATCCAAATCGAATCGAACTTCCTCGCTGTCCGAGGGAGACCACTCACAAAATCCATAGTAATCCTCTCCCACTTCCATTCGGGAATATCCATGCGCTGAAGTACACCACCGGGCCTCTAATGCTCATACTTGACCTACTGATAGTTGAGACACCGAGCTACATAACTCACAATATCCTTCTTCATTCTCCTCCACCAGTAATGCTGTCTCAAATCCCGATACATCTTCACGGCACCTGGATGAATAGAATACCGCGAGTTTTGGGCCTCATCCAATATTAACTCCCGAAGCCCATCCACATTGGGCACGCAAATTCGGCCCTGCATCCTCAACACACCGTCACCATCAATGGTCACATCTCTGGCATCATCATGCTGAACTCTGTCCTTAAGTACAAGCAAGTATGGATCATCGTGCTGGCACTCTCTGATGCGGTCATACAAGGAGGACCGAGAAACGACACAAGCCAACACCCTACTCGGCTCTGAAATATTTAACCTCCCATCCGATTGGCCAAGGCCTAGACATCAACTGCAAAGGGCCTCTTCCCAACTGGAATATACGCCAAACTGCCCATACTAACCGCCTTCCGGCTCAAAGCATCGGCCACTACATTGGCCTTCCCCGGATGATACAATATGGTAATGTCATAATCCTTGAGCAACTCAAGTCATCTCCGCTGCCTCAAATTAAGATCCTTCTGTTTGAACGAATGCTGAAGACTGCGATGGTCGGTATACACCTCACAAGATACAACATACAGGTAGTGCCTCCAAATCTTCAAAGCATGGACTATGGCAACCAACTCCAAATCATGAACAGGGTAGTTCTTCTCTTAAGGCTTCAACTGACGAGAAGCATACGCAATAACTTTACCCTCCTGCATCAATACACATCAGATCCCAACTCTCAAAGCATCACAATACACGGTATAAGAACCTGAAACTGATGGTAGAACTAATACTGGAGTCGTGGTCAAAGCTGTGTTGAGCTTCTGAAAGCTCTCCTCGCACTCCTCGCACCACACAAATGGAGTGCCCTTCTGAGTCAACTTGGTCAAGGACGATTTAATAGAAGAAAATCCCTGAACAAACCGGCGATAGTACCCTACCAACCGAAGGAAACTAGAATCTCCGTGGTTGAGGTCGGTCTGGGCCAACTCTTCACTGCCTTTATCTTCTTCGGATCAACCTGAATACCATCACTAGACACCACGTGCCCTAGAAAAGCCATTGACCTAAGCCAGAACTCACACTTGGAGAACTTCCATAAAGCTTCTCCTCCCTTAATCTCTGTAATACCTCTCTCAGGTGCTGAGCGTGCTCCTCCTCGCTACGCGAGTACACCAATATATCATCAATAAAAACAATCACAAATGAATCTAGATATGGCCGAAATACACTGTTGATCAAGTGCATGAACGCGGCTCGGGCATTAGTCAGCCCAAAGGACATAACCAAAAACTCATAGTGCCCATATCTCGTCCTGAAAGTCGTCTTCATAATGTCAGAATCCCTAATCTTCAGCTGGTGATAACCTGAATGGAGATCAATCTTAGAGAATACCATTGCCCCTGGAGCTGATCAAACAAATCATCAATGCGCGGTAGTGGATACTTGTTCTTCACTGTTACCTTGATCAATTGCCTGTAGTCAATCCACATTCTCATTGTGCCATCTTTATTCTTCACAAATAAGACCGGTGCACCCCACGGTGATACACTCAGATGAATAAACCCCTTATCTAGGAGTTACTGAAGTTGCTCCTTCAGTTCCTTTAACTCTGTTGGTGCCATACGATAGGGAGGAATAGAGATGGGCTGAGTTCCTGGCACCAGATCAATACCGAAATCAATATCCCTGTCCGGTGGCATGCCCGGCAGGTCTGCTGGAAACACATCTGGAAAATTCCGTGCAACGGGGACAGAATCAAGACTAGGAGCCTCAGCTCCAACATCTCTCACAAAAGACAAATACGATAGACAACCTTTCCCAACCATCCACTGGGCCTTTAGGAAGGAAACCACTCTGCTGGGAGCATAGTCAATCATACCACTCCACTCAATCCTCGAGACACCCGGTATGGACAAGGTGACTGTCTTGGCATGACAGTCTAGAATAGCATGGCATGGAGATAACCAATCCATGCCAAGAATAATATCAAAATCTACCATGCTCAACAGTAACAAATCAACTTGGGTCTCCAGACCCCCAATAGTCACTAAGCACGACCGATATACATGGTCTACCACAATAGTATCGCCCACCAGGGTGGATACATAAACAGGCAAAGCAAGGCACCCCTGGGTCGTACCTAAATGGTGAGCAAAATAAGAAGACACATAGGAATAGGTAGAACCGGGATCAAATAAAACTGAGGCATCCCTGTGGCAGACTGAAATAATACCTATGATAACAACATCTAAAGCAATAGCATCTGACCGGCCATGAAGAGCATAGAATTGAGCCTGACCACCACTTGATCGGACTCCCCCTCTGGGATGACCCCTAGCTGCTTGACCCTCACCCCTAGCTGGCGGGGCGGGTGCTGAAGAAGATGGGCCAGATGATGAGGGCTGAACCCTCTGCTGAGACTGACTTCCACGAAGTCGGGGACACTGCCTCCACAAGTGCCCAAACTCCCCGCACTCAAAACAGCTCTCGGGTGCTGGAGAATGGCACTGAAGGGAGCCCCATGCACCAGAGTGACTGGCTGATGCACTCGGCCTGGAGGAACCCTGAACAGATGGAGCTCATTACAAATCCTGAGTTGGAAGTGCACTGAGGGATGGCTGGGCCTGCTGACCTCGACCTGAAGATGACCCACGATACTCAGAGCGAACTGACTGAGGTGACCTGAATGAATGACCTCTGCTCTGCTGAAACTGACCCCTAGACGGGGCACCACTGAATCTACTAGAACCTCGAGCCCTCTTGGCCTCCTTCTCCTCTCTGTCCTGACGGCGAGCCAACTAAATATCACGAGCAATATCAACTTCTTCCTCAAAGTAAATACCCAAAACTCTCTCTCGAGTCATTAGAACACGAAGGTGATAGTTAAGTCCATCTACAAACCTCTTGATCCTCTCTCTGTCGGTCAGAACTATCCAGGAGGCATGACGGGCTAACTCAAAAAATCTCGCCTCATACTGGGTCACAATCATGTCTCCCTATCGAAGCCACTCAAACTGCCTACGCAGCTCCTCCCTCTGAGGTTGTGGTGCCCACTTCTCCAAAAAGATAGTGGAGAACTCCTGCCATGACAAAGGCACTGCACTTGCTGGCCTACATCGCTCATATGCCTCCTACGATGTGAAGGAAGCCCCAGTGAATTGAAATATGGTGAATGCTTCTCCGCTGGACTCCAAAATCGTTGTTGTCTGAATCATACGCTGACACTTTTCAAGAAATTCCTGGGCATCCTCACCTTGAACACCACCGAAAACTGGAGGCTGAAGCCTACTAAACCTTTCGAGACGACGCTGCTCATAGTCTGGCATAGCTGGAACCACAAAATCCTAAACTGGTACAACCGGTTGAGCTGGAGCTACTCCCGGTTTCTGTAAACCCGGCATCACCTACTCAGGTGTGCGAGCAGCGGGGGTATGACTGCCTCCCTCTGCCTAAGAAGTAGCCGCTGTAGCAGTGGCTGAAACTACCTAGGCTAGGCCAGTGCATACTGATAAAATTTGGGCCAATGTCTCTTAGAGACCCGGTATCACAATGGGCACCGCCGGTGCCTGAACAGGTGCTGCTGGAACGTCTGCAGCCAGGCCTGCTCCTGAGTCGGGGCAACATGTGTTGCCCTCACGGCTCTACCCCTACCATGACCACGACCGCGTCACTGGCCTCTAGTGCCCTCGGTAGGTGGTACTGGTGGTCGACCGCCTCGTCCTGTAGCGCGAGTCCTCACCATCTGCGAGAGAATAGAACACAGAAGTTTAGTTCTCGGATCAACAAAGTCGCACGATAAGAATTTCAAGTATGTGAAGTTTTATTAAGGGTTCTGCAGACTCTCGAGGATAAATATAAACGTCTCCGTACCGATCCGCGAGACTCTACTAAACCTGCTCATGACTCGTGAGACCTAGTAACCTAGGCTCTGATACCAACTTGTCACGACCCAAACCCACCTGGTCGTGATGGCGCCTCTCGTGAAGACGAGGCCAGCCAACAGAACATTTAACTCCTCAAATATCTGACAGTTATTAATCATAAATAAGCTTAAGGCAGGAATATTATAACCAGCAATACGGACATAACCGCGATAACAAGAAAGCCAACCCAAATCAAGCCCGCAATCGGGGTGTCACAATTCATGATCTACTACAGAGTTTAATAACTACTACAAGACTGTATATAAGAAAAAAGTCTGAGATAGATGTAATACAAGAAAAGATAAGGAAGAAACGGGGTTGTGGATGCTGACAGCTACCTCGTCTCTCCGGGTCCGCCTGGTCTGGATGGAAATCAGCGCTCAGGAACGAACTCTGCTACACCTGTATCTGCACACATGGTGCAGGGAGTAATGTGAGTACTCCGACTCAGTGAATAATAAAAATAAATAATATCTGAGAACATAAAAATCCCACAAAGGCACAATATATGCTATCTCAAGCAGTAAAATCAGGTAAACGGTAAAAACCAGTGAGATACAGTAAGAAACTCTTTGAAAATAGTTAAAACAATTATTCTCAATCAATAAGAGATACTCAGAAACCTACCCCTCGGGTGCCATATCAAACTCTCAGTACAGTATCAGCCCCGCGGGCTCCGTAGCTATCACTCAATACAACATCAGCCCGTCGGGCTCACTCTAACTCGTATGGGTACCCGCGCTCACTGTGGGTGTGCAGACTTCGAAGGGGCTCCTACAGCCCAAGCGCTATAAATAAGGCCTGAAAGCCTGAACAATATCAACACGAGGCCTGAAAGCCTACTCACAGTACACTCGAGGCCTGAAAGCCTCCTCTCACAACACTCGAGGCCTGAAAGCCTCCTCACATCACTCATTGTATCCTCACACATGGCCCTCGGCCTCTCAGTCCAAAAATATAATCAAAAGCCCCTCGGGCATTAGTAACAATCATACTCAGTTTAAGTAATAGTTCAAATATCAGTTAAAACTCTAGGTTCGAGTAAAATATGGCTGAGTTCATGAAACAGTGTAAATCACATGGACTGAGTTCAATTAATACTTCAAATAGTGAGGAGAACAGTGGTGATAACTCATAAGGAGTTCAAATAGTCGGCAATAAGCCCCAAATATGGCAATAAGCCCAAATCATAATGAAAAACAACAAGTCATAGCTAATACATGGTAAAAATATTATCCATACTGGACCAAGTCATAGTCCTCAATAGTAAATGACCCCGCGCTTTGGTGACGTCCAAATTCACTACTAAAAAGCAATAGACACGGTCGCAGTAATATAATTTACCCAACTATGAGTCGGGGTCGAATCCCAATGAGAACAATGTGTAGGCGATTAGGCATGTAAGAAAATTATCGCTAGTTGCGCAAAGCCAAACACTAAGAATTTTGGTTAAAAAGTGTTTATACCTAAATGTGTAAATGTAAACTTACCTAGAAAGCAAGTAAAATGATCAATGGCTACAAGTATGGTTGCTTCGGATATTGCACTCAAGTAACGATCCAATGTATTTCACAATTTTACAAGTATGAGTGAGTTTATGTTAATTAGCCACGGATAATAATTCTTAATTAGCTTCTTCCGAAGACTAACAAGACTTCCTAATTGAATTATCCCTAAAACAATTAGAAGATTAAGCACACCCGGAATG
>MU770222.1:0-48882 GCA_026770625.1 Nicotiana glauca | reverse complement strand
TTAATCCACACTTTAAATATGAATATTCTCATAAACAAGATTCAAGTGTTGGAAATAAATACTACACACTTAAATATTCAATACAAAGCAAGGAAATGAAGAAAGCAACAATAATGGGTAAGAAATTCCCAATCAAGAGCTTCAATCTTCAAGACCCAAGTGTATGTGCAAAACCCTAGCTTCCAAAAATGTTCTCTCTAGTATATGAGGACTGAAAATAAGCCAAAGATTTCTTACAAATGAGCCTAGTCGGGTATTAAATGGTTTGGGGATCAAAATTATGAAATTCTAGAATAGTCCATGCCTGAAGCACAATTCTCGCAATTGCGAACAAAAGTTCGCAATTCCCAAACGTGCCCAGATTGCCCAGGTTCGCATTTGCGAAGTTCTCTTCACATTTGCGAAGGTTGACTGCTTCAGTTGACCTCGCATTTGCGATGTCCTCTTCGCATTTGCGATGCTTGACATTTTCAGTTGACTTCTTATTTGCGAAGTCCTCTTCACATTTGTGAATTTGACTTTTCTTGTTGACTTCGCATTTCCCAAGCCGTTGTCATAATTGCGACCCCTAAGGGCATTGCCCATATTTTTTCTCTCTTTTTGGCTTCTTTTGACTTGTTTTCACTTGGTTTCTTCACCATTACTTCTAAATTATAATCACCCTATAAAATAGAAGTAAATGACATTAAATACATGATTTTATCACTCAAATATAACAAAAGTATAGGTTTAAAGGCAAGATAAGTTGGTAAAATAACAACTTATCACACCCCCCAAACTTGAACTATTGCTTGTCCTCAAGCAACAGAAACAACAAAATCTCTTCCCAAGTTTCTAAGTCAACCTTATATTCTTATCACACCAAGCCAAAAAGAAGGTCTACTTTAAGCACAAATGCATGACTTCGATTGGTACCAACAATTACTCCAAGGCATATGAATTATCAAGCACTTCACATAAACTTCATTATACTTCAAGTGCTCAAACACTAATGCAAATCAAAGTTGCAATCAAGTTATGACACTAAAGCTTCAAAATTTGTCTCTCTATCACAATCAACATTCTTTGGTCATTCTTTCCAATTGAAAATGGGATATAATTCACAACTCAAATCTCATTTGCTCTCACATTTAAGAGAGGATCTCACACTCATAAATCTTAATTTCAAAAAAAAAATGGGATATCAAATGGAAAGAATTAACTCTCTCTAAAAAAGATGTTCAAATGCGTACAAGTAGTACCATAGGCTTGCCCTTCATGTATTCCTCCACTAATGTAGACAACTTGGTTCAAAATCAATTAGGACCTAAAGGGTTGTAGTCTAGGCTTTTGGTTAAGGTAAGGCAAAATTTTGGTTAAAGTAACTCAAAACCTCCCAAAGCACTACAATATTTACAATTAAAGTCCCCTTTCTTCAAAAATATTTTCCATCCTTTCCTCACTTTTCATTCCACACCTAGTCTTCCCTTTATTCATGACTTTTTATCACTTTATTCTATGTACATATTTTTTTTTTTTTTAAAGTCAAGGAAGATTTCATTTTTTTTTTTTTCTACCTTCCACCTTTTCAAACAACTTCCATATCACAACTTTTCCATCCTTCAACCCCCAAACTTAGGCTTTTAGCCTATATTTACACTTTCAAAGTACTTAGGGAGGTAGGGTGTCAAAAGCTAGATCAATTAAGAACAAAGGATTTAAGCTTGTAATATGGTTGCCAAAGAATAACGTTAAAGGCTCAAAATGGGTTAACTAGGAAAAATATTTAAGAGTAGGAAATTTAAGGTATACTAGCGGTCCAAGGAAGGCCTAATATCATTTTTCAAACCAAGTTAGTCTATAATTTCGCCTTAAAGCACATTCCGGGCAAGTTCTAGACCATAAGTACTACAAAAGAACTCACAAATAAACCTCACAACACATGGCACATGAAAACTCAAGTGGAATACAAATCCAAAATCCAATTAGAACAAATAACGCAAAGAGGTTACCTATAGCCTAAAGAAATCTATTTAGTGAATTAAAGGGCCAAAAATTGAGTCTAAAAGGTCATGACATTTTTTTCTTCAATCGTTTTCTTTTTCATCAATCAAAAATTCATATGCCAAGGTTTAAATCATATTGGTACCAAGCAAGCCACAACATGGTCAATGAGCACAAATCCCAACTCAAACCATTTATTTTTCTAATTTAACAAAAGCTAATCCTAACTACAAGACTAATTCCCTTTAGAAAGTTGTCAATCTATCCATCATCGGGAAAAGTCGACAAAATTTTTTTTATTTTTTTTTTTATAATTACCCGGTTCAAGAAGAAAATTGGTATCCTTGAAAAAAGAACCGTGGTATAAAGAAAACCAAGAATATCGCCACTAACACAAAGCATACTAAAAATAAATAAAAAAATTAAGAAGCTAATAAATATCAAGTGACTAAACATACTAATAAAAATTTAGAAGCTAATAAATATCAAGTAACTAAACATACTAATATCAACATACTAATATAACACATGATATAGAAATATACTAATAAAAAAATGAAAAACAATCACAGTACTAATATGCCATATCCACAATTATACTAAAATAACAGTTATACAAGAAGTCACCCCCAACCAAAGATATTGCATTATCCCCAATGGAACAAAACATGATAGAGTAAAAATGAAGGAAAGTGCTCCCTGAATACTGCATCAACTGCTCTCCTCACTATCTGAGTCAGAATCATCCACATCTCCTTCCTCCTCGGGCCACTCAACAGGAACCTCATCATCCTCCACAGCCCTGGTCGATGGTATCCGGTCTTGAGGCTTTACGACCTTCCACAACCCCTTCACACCCTTCCACGTGCGAGTAAAGAATTTATCTCTTTTCTTCTCCCTTTTTACCATCTGGGTGTGTGACTTTTACCGGTTTTCATGCGAAGTGCTCAATTTACCATGCTTCTTGGCCAGCTCAGTGTATGCTTTCTCCAGTGATTTGAGGTGAATTCCCACTACTTTGGTCGCAAAACTTAATAATAATTATTTTTTTATATAATATTTCCCACCATATTGGTCGAAATATTAAAACGTACTTTAGTTTTGTTTAAGCTTTCCCAATGATGCGGTCACAAATTTAATTTAATATTATTTATTTATTTATGTTTCCAATTACTGCAGTCGCAGAATATTATGATTCTGAAAAATTTTAAAGCATTTTTCAACAACATTAGTCGGAATTCAGACGAAAAATTGCAAATATTTTAATAAATTTCGGTCATTTTAAAACAATACCACCTGTCAATTTAAAACTGCAGTAACTAAAAAATCAATAAACCATTCCTACCAATTAATCAACCATTTCAACTAATCAAACACATAAAATATAAACAATTAAAGAAAACATAAACATTTGTTACTAAAACATCCAAGAACCATTCAATCAAAACTTAACATTACAATCATAGTCAAGTCTAAACATCCAACCATAACAAATAATAATGTCTCAAACATCACAACCACCACAAACTAAAACTCATTATCCCCGCCACGTTCGTCATTAAAAGGATCAACTTGATGCATGCTCATAAGTTCTCAACTAGACTCTGCAATTTGTTAAAATTTACACGATCTTTTTTCCGTTCCTCCTTCAACTCTTCAACTTATTTTCGTAATGTTTCCACCTCTTCATGATCCTGTGAATAACTCATATCACCAGACAACAATGTCGTAGGGAAACCTACGGAATATTGTCATCCAAGACCGCAGGTTCTACCTTTCTTTGCACCACCAACCACCTGCGACCATATTGAAGCTGCATCATGGAGTGAAACTTGAGTTGAGTTACCATCCTCGGAATCGGGTTGACCTTGACGCCATTCCTCAAAATATTTTTGATAGCCTTCCTGAAATTAATATGTTAATCATTAAGATTTGAGTGACAATTTCGTTAACTACTACAGTTCAGAGTGAACCAATCTCAAGTCAATTTAAACTACCAAAGATACTCCTATCATTCTATAACTTAAAATAGGTAATTGGAAATCCTATGCCCAAAGTTTCAACTCAACAATCCTATGCACAAAGATATTCCCATGATTGAAGTTTGTTTTTAACAGGCTATTAGTTTCAAATTGAATGTTGTGATATAATATTACAAAATCTCTACTAGTGGATTTTACTAAAAAGTCAGAAGAAGAGTTTGTAGTTGATGAAGTATGTAAAGCAATGAACAAGATCAATGTTAATAAAAAATTAGGTGGAAAGCACACTAGGTTTGTGTACAACAGTGAGGATTCAAAACAAACAACAAGATCATATACTCTAAAATAGCTAAATCCGGGGATGTTTCTGGATGCCCAATCTAGAAATACAACCAAAGATGCCCATATAAATTTTAATTGGGTGTGGAAAAATAAGAGTACCAAACAAGATCAAATACAGTTAAGAGACATAGAACATGCATTATCAGGAGACATGAATTTAACAACATCCTTTTGTGGTGAATATCAGAAACTAAAAATACATGTCCTACAAATATTTGAAGTAATTTAAACAACCTTTTACATTATGAGTCTTGAAGCTATCAGAAGGAGCAAATCACAGGTCAAAAATCTCTACTAGTGGATTTTACTAATAAGTCAGAAGAAGAGTTTATAGTTGATGAAGTATCTAAAGCAATGAACAAGATCAATGTTAATGAAAAATTAGGTGGAAAGCACACTCGGTTTGTGTACAATAGTGAGGATTCAAAACAAACAACAAGATCATATACTCTAAAGTAGCTGAATCCAGGGATGTTTCTGGACGCCCAATCTAGAAATACAACCAAAGATGCCCATATAAATTTTAATTGGGTGTGGGAGAATAAGAGTACCAAACAAGATCAAATATAGTTAGGAGACATAGAACATGCATTATCAGGAGACATGAATTTAACAACATCCTCTTGTGGTGAATATCAGAAACTAAAAATACATTTCCTACAAACTTCTGAAGCAATTTAAACAACCTTTTACGTTATGAGTCTTGAAGCAATCAGAAGGAGCAAATCACATGTAAAAAAAGTAATGATCTTTCAGTGGATTTACAGAACAGGAAAGCAAAGAAAAACCACAAATTCAATAACTTGATACAAAAGTACTGATCTTTCGACAACTATAGAGCTCAACTTCAGTTTTTATGAAATCCCAGAATATAAAGACCAGAGAAACACCATCAACTTCAGTTAGGAACACTATTTGACAAAGCCACTGAATTTCATCTAATTGCTGGAAAACGACAGGCTTACAGGAAGACAGTTACCATTATTGTAACATAGAAACTTTCTCATATAGGTTCCTTCAAACTTAACACTAATAATGTGATATTGCTGTTGAATGGTGGGTACACTGCAATCCATATGCTTTAGTTTGCATTCTCCTTTCCATTCCTACTGTTAAAATGATTATTTTGGTTGGTGATATTTATAGACATGGATAGTTGGAAAATACTTACATATATCCTCGCAGCATGCAGTTCGACCCATTCTTTTATATCGTCCTTTTTCTTTTTCAAATGTTTGTCCTCAAAAATCTCATCATAAGTCACAAGTCTCCCTTTTTCCTTTTCCTGCAAAAAAAATTAAAATTAGATAAAGTTAAATTGTATCTAGTTAAAATCAAAACAAATATAATAAGTTACCATTCTCCTTCGATGGTCTCCATACTAATTGAACCCCCAGTGTGCAATCAGCCACCCGTATCGGAGGCTCGGGCAGCCTTTGCAGCATTGCTCCTCTTCTTAAATTCTTCAGAAGCCCATATCACATTTAGTCTTTCCCATATGTCTTTCAGCATCCATCCGGGCATATTGTTGTTCTGTCGTGCTCTATAAAAGTAATTTTTAAGTAGATCAGCAGCTTTTCTCTTGAAATTATGACTTATTTGTTGATGATATTGGGAAATCCATGAACACCTTATCTGCAAATAATTTAAACCATTAGATGAAATAAGGGTAGTTTGATAAATAATACAAAATTTATTGATTTTGTACCCTAAATTGATTCCACATCTTATCTCTATAAATATATGGTATATCTGAACATTTACTCCAAGTATCTCGATAAAATCCTTTAACACAATCCATAAACACCTTCACAGATTCATTGGAGGGAACAAACCTTCATTAAAAGGCACAGACGGGGTAGTGGGACCTGAAGTGTACTGAGGAAGCTGGGAATCGTGTCTTATCTTCTTTTTTTTACCCGACGCCATCTATATAACATAAGTATATTAAAAAAATTAGATAAAATATGTTAATACATAAAAATGTAAAGAAATACTTCAGCTTATTAAATTAAATGAATAACAAAGATATATAAAACCAACATGTCAATCATCTTCGCTTGATTGATATTCATTATTTAATTCCTTCTCATCGCTTGTTTCATTTTCATCAAGCAATTCTTCCTCATCGCTTGTTTTATTTTTATCATATGATTCTTCCTCGCTTGTTTAATAATCGATTAATAGTCGTTTAAGGACCCAAACATTGACCATGCATAGAGTAGAAATTGATAATCTGTTCCATTCCAATTTTAAAAATATAAAACAGAATCAGAAAATTACTGAAAGAATAGAAAATAAAGTTTGTAACGCAATACAATATATTTTCTGTAAGAAAATGGCATTTATGTATGTAGGAAAAGGTATCACAATTGACATGCTCAAGCAACCATAGCGTACACGTGCATATAAGTCCAAACGGTAGTATTTTCATTGTTGTTGACAAGTCCACTTCCACCTTATTTGTAGCTACTGTAAGTAACTTTTACCTACCCAAATTCCCTTTTGTTGTAGTAGGTGTAGTTTAATTTTATATTGATAATTTCAGGCATCTCATAGGGGTTTTGATAATTTTCAAGCCAGAAACTAACAAAGCAACTTGAAGAGGTATGGTGAGAAGACATTGAATCGGGTGATAGAAAACCACCAGACAAGAGATAAGGAAAACCATAATAAACCAAAATTTTCAGATAGCTATGTATGCATTTGCAAGTTGCTAAAAATATTGAATTAACAATTAACCAACAGTCTCTAAGCAGAATAGACTTACGAAATTATATGCAGGCAACATTGAATTAATTATAAGAATAGATATGAGTAAACCAGTGATCCTGAACTACAATAAAATAACATAAAAAAATAAACTCGATGGGAGAACAAAGAGAATTTAGAAATCGGAAACAAACACAGACAAATATCAACTCTAACATATCTAAATTGGTACTAACTTGTAGCATCCAGCACATACGAGCAAGCATCATAGTTTTGGAATAAGAATACAAGGTAAATGAAATAAAGCAAAAGGAATTTGATTTGTAAGGATCTTCGGTTACTTGTTTATCAATTCATAAAATCTAACAAGTAATGTCTATCCATTTATTTTCTTCATCAAACATTAATGAAATCCAGAATCGAGGAGAAAGCACGCAGAATGGTATAGAAAACAGAGAGTCAACCACAAGGCATAGGCACTGTGAACAGTCAACTGGATGTTTTACTTTGGCTACAGGAACTACTCTTAGGATAAACTATAGGCTTCATAGTATTACATGCCCTGACCAGCAGTATTATTGTTATCTTTAATCACACTGACTTCTCAAGATATCAAAATATACATAAGGAATACTCATAAAACCCCAGATCAAAAAAGAAATTTAAAAGCAACTTTACCAACAATAGTTACTTCTATAGCAATAGTTCATTAATACTCTAAACAACGAATTTTCAGTAAACATCGATAAAATAGAGAAGAAATTAAAGTTACCCATTTCCTATAATTGAAGAAGAAAAAAATAAACAGAAAAAGAAAAACACAATCAATTAATACTACTTCTCTAGTCTACCTACCAATCAATTCGAAAATTTGCGTAACTATGTCATTTTCTATGAAAACATATGTGCCAATTTTTTCATTAGAATTGAACACATATTAAACCCTAAAATTGAAGACGAAAAAAAACAGAAAAAGAAAAAAAAAGTCTTACCATCAGTCAGATGGAGAGAGAGTCGTGAAGCGTGTATTGGAAGAGAGATTCAGGAACAATCAGCCTTGAATCGAGAAACTGACTATGAACAAGGAAAAAAGAAATAGAGAGTGAGAGAGAGAAATAGAGAAATTGGGGAAATAGGTGGAAATTTTAGATTTAGGCTTATGAGTTGTGACTACCGTACTCGCAAATTCACTTAAATATTATTTTAGTATTTAATTTTAGTTTTGCGACCGAAATGATCGTTTGACGGGTCGACAATATTTTTGACTTTTTGATTTCTGACGGATGTTGTCGCAAACTTAAAGGCGGGAAAATTGGCACGTTTTTTCCTACTACTTTTGTTGGAATAATATTCCATTTTATTTTATTAAAAAACTAATAAAAATTCAAATTTTTGCGACTACAGCCATCGCAAAAGTAGTCCCATTAGCGACCATTTTAAATTCGGTCAGAAATGTCGGTAACAGATTGATATTTTTTTAGTAGTAAACAAGTCCAAATATGGCCCAAAGTATTTGTGTGGTTATAAAAGCTTTTCATTAAGGGTATAGTTGTAAGTTTAAGCTAAATTGTTACCAAATTTAGAAAGGATTCATTCTTTTTGGAACGAGCCAAAAAGGAAATAAGTTCACATAAACTAGAACCGAGGGAGTATTATTTTTAGCCCCATGGTGGGCGCCAAACTGTTTACCGTGAAAATGGTAATAACAATTAAATTTATTGATGGGACTCTAAAAATATGTGACCTATTTTTATGCTAGTTGTTAAGCAGTTGATGCTATGTGTGTGAGACTTAAAAACGAAATAAGAGTTAAGGATAAAGTGATAATCAAACCGATAAGCTAACAATCGGGGCCTCGGGCTTATCGATTTGGGGGCCTCAAGGTCGATTCTAAAACTCGGCTGTGAGCTATCGAGGGTGATCGAAGTATGGCTAACAGTTATAATAAAATTATCGAAGGCTCTTTATAGCCAATGATAAGCAATGAATGACGATCAAATATGAAGATAATAAATGGAAGCAACAATATCAAGAGAATATATTATAGAGAGAATGTTCTTGTATATTTCGTGTGGAGCAACTGAAGCAACATACCTTTACAAAATGACAAGGATCCCCTTTATATAGGAGGGGAATCTCAACATAGTACAAAATGCATTAATTACAAAGATATGAAGATGGCACACCTAGACGACACCCTGATTCGATTTTAGGGTAGTCCACTAGGCTCTGTCAGTCCTAGTTGTGTGCCTTGGGAACTCCCTATTTTTGCCATTGTTGTGATCAATATTACCCTGAGGTCGAGCGTTGACGACCCTTGAGGGAGGATACTCGGCCGTGGCCTCGAATCTTCGAGGTGATCTTCCGAAGTGCCTTAAAAAATAGGACCCTCCGATTTTGCCATATATAATTCTATATACTTTTTTATTCATAAATGTAAAATTCACCTGCAACGCACTACCATAAAACTAGTAAAAGAAAAAGTGTAAGGCACGATAATTTTTAACTCCGAAAATTCTTAAACCTTTATTTTTAAATTTTTTCAGTTTGAGTAGACGAAGGAAGCGATAATATAGGTCAATCACTTTCTCTACCCCGTTAAAGGGAGGTGCCTAAAGACAACCAATGAGTGAGTTCCAAGTGGACTACTGCTTTAGGACGTGTAACTAGCTAGAAGTTTGTAGAAGATGTTAGAGAGTGCTATACAAATTGCAATTTTGATAATGTTGGTAATATGATATCGACAAGAGAAATGCCACGTCTAAAAGAAGACCAATTTGTGGGGCCTTTTACAAATATTATTAAAAGGATCATGCAACAGATTGGATGAAACATCTAGTACGTAAGAGTAGAAAGAGCAGAAGAAGAGTAAGTAATTAGTGATAGCAATTAGTGCGGTGATGAGTTCATTTAGTCTCAAGCCCTCTCCCTTCACTGTGGAAAAGAGAGCAGTGCGTGGCCTGCCATCACCAGGAAGGTCTTCATCGTCCCGCTTCAGAGTTGAGGCTAGTGGTGGCAAGAAGATCAAGACTGACAAGCCTTATGGTCCGTATATCTATCATTTTTAATGAAAGATATTTTTAGAATTTTTGGAAAATAATTTTTGGTACTAAAATGTCTATGTACTAGTTGGAGTAAGTAATGATATTTAGGAAAATTATCTTCTCTCTTACTCTTACGAGGAAAACACTCGAAAATGACATTTTTGCTGAATTTTTTTTTTTTTTTTGCAAAATGTCTTTTTGGTATATTTGGCCCTGCATATTTGCAAAATGTCTTTTTTGGTATATTTGGCCCTAGCATTTTAGATTAGACTGTGCTTTTACAATATATAGATTCTTATTTTTTATTTTCCTTGATAGAGTCTTTCAGTGTGGTTTTTCCTTTTGATTACTATGAATACATCTGGAAGAGATAGAAAGAGTATACAAAAAATATTTGCTGATTGATATGACAATTGGTGTGTTAATTAATTAGGAATTAATGGAGGCATGAACTTGGAAGATGGTGTTGATGCCTCGGGCCGGAGAGCAAAGGTTTGTCCCTAGAGTTGACACACTTTCTCAACAGAACATGTTATGAGCATTCTATCTTTTAAATAAATAAAAAAAATCGTGACCACATTCAAAAACGGAGCAAGAATTTTACATCAGTCAAACCCAGTAGTTTTGATATGACTTCTTTATTTATATTAAGAAGCATCAAATAAGCAAAAAAAAAATTTCAGAACATAGTTACTATCCTAGAATTTGAAACCTATACAGCTAAAATTGTAGTTCCGTCTTTAAAAAAAATTGACACTATTTCTCGCATTTGTTGTATGACACCTCCTACCCCTCCCCCCGAGGTTTCTCGGTAGCATTGGTTGACACTTGACACTTAAATCTAAACATGATCATTAGGAAAATCATATCTGAATTTTCAAGAAGATTGTGTACAAAGCTAATATTGTTTATGTAAAGCAATTGTTAGGATTATGTACAGGAATGGTGTAGAAGTAGAACAATTACGTATTGATGGAAAAACTAATATGGAGTAAAAAAAGTTACTAATTAGTAGCTTCGGACTATCACATGTAGTCATATTAAAATGGTGGCTATGTGCAGGGAAAGGGTGTTTACCAATTCGTGAACAAATATGGAGCTAATGTTGATGGATATAGGTTGGTGATTCTGAGTATATTCCCAATAGCAGATAATGATACCCCATAGATTACTCTTAAAACGAAACATTAATTCTTATAAGTACTTTGATTAAAATGCATGCAGTCCTATCTACAACCCAGATGAATGGTCCCCGAGTGGCGATATCTATGTTGGCGGTATGACTGCAATTATTATTATTATTTTTACTTCTAACAATAAAATGACCAAGCTTTCATTTCTTTACTAAATAATGCAGTCAGTATAATTGAAAATTGCAGGTACCACTGGCTTAGCCATTTGGGCTGTCACGTTGGCTGGCATTCTTTCAGGAGGTGCACTACTTGTATACAACACAAGTGCTTTGGCACAGTAGATCATTATGCCTACATAAATTAAGTTGTATCCCAGCTTGTCAAAATACTTTGTAACGTAAAGCAAGGAATGATATATATATATATATATATATATATATATATATATATGCATGTTGTTTTGCTTGGATTACTGGATGATGAGATTGAAAAGTAACGTTTAGTGGAATAGTAATCCGTTAAATGCTATACATCATGGCTTGTTCGGACTTGGGTAGTGACAGAAGAGTTTTCTTCAAATCCGAACTTATTTTCTTCGGATACTTCTAGTCGTGTAAAAAGCAAAGGTTCAATTAAATCCACAATATATAAAATAATAAGACCGTCTTTTAACTTATTTGTGGTTGTCAGAATCTTCCATAAGACTGTTCAGATTAACTATTCATATAGTTCTAATCATTATTACTATATTATATTATATAAAAGTGGATAAGCAGGTGATGGACAACATCCTTGCTTGGCATAGCTAAGGATATTTTAGTAATTTTTTGAAAGCTGAGCAATATGGTTGGCCAAAAAGTAATTTTTACTGCAGTTGTTACATAAATATTTTAGTGAGTTGACAAAATTACCCTCTCGTATCTCATCAACCATCAGCAAACCACTTTTTGAAGTTTCCTTTTGCCCCTGTTTTTCATTCTTTATTGCATAATTGCCTTAATGTATTTTGGTAAATTTCGCAAAGTTGGAGCACAATAATATAGTAGTGAAAAGCAACAAATGTAGTATCAGTTTGAAGTTTGTTTTATGTGAAATTTTCTACGCATTACATTTTCTCTCTCCTTATCACTTGTGACTCTATTTTAGTGATATGATTACATTAAAATAAAATTATTTTAGCGGTTGACAAAAATGATTTCTGTAGCTACTTATGTACAGCTTAGAATTCCCTTCGAAGTGTGGTCCTTGCTTTTTACTAATTGTTGTTGGGTGTAGAAAAGTGGTACTTTTGAGGTGCTTATTATGCTTAAATCATTCTACTACTGTTGATTAAAAATCCAAATTAAGATTTAACAAAATTACCAAATTTTCACTGACTGTTACAATATTTTTAAAATCTATAATATCTTAGATAAGTTTAAAATTATCGTAGAAATATTTTTCAATGCATTAATTTTTCAATTACAAAAACCAAATAACTTAAATAATTTAGTAATAAAAATATAATCATGATAGTGAAATATTATATAGCATATAACACTATACGCTATCCAACTTATAAATGGACATAATTTAACAATGAAAATTCAAGTTCCAGTGACACTATTAACAAGTGATAAAATATAATATAAATAGAATTAAATATGTACCAATAATTTACAAAATATCAGTTTCTTCCATACCAAGTGTCAATATTTTTTTGCCGAATAAATTACTGTATTGAAAGCAGTAAAGGAGGTTAAGAAGTATCATTACCAACACGTACTAATTTCAGCGTTGTAGTTCCACATCAAGTGTCCATATATTATCTCGCACATGATAACTAAGCTTTCATTTTTGTCTAATTTCTTTTTTTTGCTAAAGGGAAGAAAAATAATTTGATACAGCCAAATACTATATAGAAGCTTCAAAATCAAGCATTAAAATAGTTGTTAATTACTCCTACTAATAGAAGCTTCAAAATCAAGTATTAAAATAGTTGTTAATTACTCCTACTAATAGAATGATGGCAACGCCGCCTAATTAAAACTAACAAAGTATTACTAATTACCTTAATATGAACCAAGTAGGATAAGAAATTCACGGTTAAATTAACGAAAAAGTTATACTAGACCTAAAATTAGTGATACTCATCTCTAAAATATTATAAAAATAAAATAGTAGAGTAAAACGGAGTCCAACTTAACATAAAAAAGAAAAATAAATAATGACCTTGCTTGAAAAGTTATTTTCCTACTTAATATTTAAATAACTTTAAAAATTATGTATATAAGCTTTTGAGACATTACATGATGTCTTACCCGTACATTTAATAGCTTTTACGGACTTCCCTATGATCAAAAATATTTTAGCTAAATTAATTTGGCATTATGACTTTGAAAAATCAAGAGGGCATTAATTAGTATTTTCCAAATTCATCCTTATCTAATAAATGATCTACAAAATATGACGATATACAAAGAGTAATTTAAGAAGATATAAAGGATTTTAGTTAAATAATACTTATATTAATATTATTAAATAATTCTTTTAATGAGCATGTCAAAAACTTAGAAGCACTTATTTTGAACGAGAGATAGCATCGTCTAAGAAATTATCCATAGCTATTTTAATAACTTGACATTATAAGTAAAATTTATGGTATCAATACATATAAATTAAGAAAAATTTACATAATACTGATTAGCACAACCTAAATATAGTGTTATTGGGCTCATGCTCAGCATGGGCTATTCATTACTAGTATAGGAGTAGATAAGTACATCAAAATTTGGACATCAAACTCGCCATGTGCTTCTATCTTCGTACATAGGTAATGAATTACGTCGTGATCTGTCATAGCCCACAGTTTGACAAAATGTGTACCAAATTACATTAATAATTTGTATATATTTATTAAATTTTATAATACAAGTGCAAGATTTGAATAAAAGCTATTAAATTCGACCGAACTCACGATCAACATTGTGGTTTTGCATGTGCGAAACTCAAATAAATCTCTGACCATTAAGAGGAAGATTTACTAAAAGAGAAGGTGGAGAATTTGTTTGAAGAAAAATATGTAATAGGCTAATCTCTCTATACTCTGTTTGACATGACTCATAAATTTAAGGGAGGAAAGAACTTCTTACCACTCTTTAGGCACGTCATGCCTACACTTTGCCTGCTTGTTCTGCATATTTCGCTTTGGTGTTTCTTTTTCAGATTCTTGTGAATTTTGGTACTTTAAGGCTTTCAAATAAATTGAGAAAATAAGTATTAGCGTGACGCGCTATCCTGGACGTTTGGGTAACAGGACACTCTCCTGCTTTGTTCGAGACAAAGTTTTGACGGTCTTACACACCCCCCAACTCATATAAATAGAAGTCTAAACCTATTTTGGAGGAGGAGACGACACTTGGAGAGAAAAACACAAGTATGGAACACTCGGGAGCAAGAATTATCTGTTTTTCTTCGTCTTTCTTAGTATTTTCAACTATTCAAACAATTGTGAAATTGTTTAACTCTATCGTGAGTAGCTAAAACCCAAAAGTTTTGGGATTGTGATTTAGCTATGAATATTGTTATTTGAGTTGACAATACTTTGATTGTAGTTCGCTAATATATGGTTGTTTCTCTAAGTATGTGATTAATTGCTTAATTGTCTTGCCAATAGTTAGGTTTTATTTACTATTTATGTTATGATTGGGAAAGCTACGTCTAGATTAGAGAAAAATTGAAGAGGGTGTGGGCTTAGAGAAAAATTGAAGAGAGCATGATCTTAACTCTGCGTGGGGATAGATTTGTGGTTAGAATGAGAATATAACTATGTCACAATCCAAAATTCACTAGTTGTGATGGAACCTAACCCAACCCGCTAGGTAAGATAATTAATAACTATCCAATTTTAATAATATTAATAAGACAATTAAACAGAAGAAATTATCTGAATTTTATATATTTTCCATGACTGGTAGTACAAATCAGGAGCTTCTAAGAATAGAGTTTACAAAGCTGAAATAAAATAGATACATAGTCTATTTGGAAAGTATATAAATAGAGTTTTATATATCTAAGGCTACCACAAATAAGAGGCAGCCACAACCGGGATGTAGGTACATCTTCAATCCAGCTCTCATCAAAAACAGCAACATCGGCAGCCAACATCTGCACGCAAGATGCAGAAGTGTAGTATGAGTACAATCGACCCCATGTACTCAGTAAGTAACAAACCTAACCTTAGGTTGAAAGTAATGACGAGTTTACACAAAGTTCATGTAAAATGCCAATATTCCACAATAATTCATAACAACATAGTACAAGTAATAAAAGTGGTATCTCAGAAATAAAATTCTCCGCTCGTTCACAGTTCCAAAAAATAGGCATGCTTTTCAAGTATCTTAGCGAAAATCCAAATCTTTTACCGTAAATGCCAAAAATACGAGAAAATTTAAAAGCTGTAATTTTTTCCAAAAATCCTTTGAACAACAAGTAACATGTTTCATTTTCAGATGGCATGAGGAATGTACGTGTCTATGCCTACATGTCAAGATACAGGTAAAATAATAAGTGTCCCAAAAATTGGGTAGCAGAAGGAAATGCATCTCTATGCATGTATCTCAAGTACGTATGACAAATGCAATGCATCTCGATGATGAGCTCATGTACTCACACTCTCAGAGTACTCATTCTTACTGTCTTGTATTCTCTCTCACTATGCTCAATGCTCAACACTATCAAACACTTAGCGCTATACAATACCCGCTGCAGCGTAAATATCGATCCATATATAAATAGCCATAAGGCTGGTTGTGGCATGCAATCCGGTCCATATATAAATATATAATCAACTGTGCTCGCTGAGAGTGTGCAGACTCCGGAGGGGCTCCTTCAGCCCAAACGCTATATCGCTTCGACGTGCAACCCAGTCCCACAAAATATAATCAATATATCATGCTACGACATTCAGCTCGATCCCAAAGTATCACTCTCACAAAGGCTCCTGGCCTCACTCAGTCATCAATCTCTTCAGTCTCACTCCCGGGCTTACCATGTCATAAAACTAGCCCGACAATAATGATATGATGTATCAATAAATGACAACTGAGACAAAGAAATGACATGAATGCATGAATATGACTGACTATGAAATGTCGATAAAATCAGTGAGATAGCAGTAAGAAATGGCCACTATGGGTCCTAACAATATCAACATAAAGCCTAAATTTTGTATTTAGCATGATTGACAGTTCACTTACTTTATCACCTGGTTAAAATACATATATCAATAAAATAGGTCCACTAAACAATGCCATGGAAACAACGGGTCATAATTCACAGGGTGCACGCCCACACGCCCATCACCTAGCATGTGCGTCACCTCATCACCAACCATATAGCACATAATTTGGGGTTTTATACCCTCAACACTAAGTTTAGAAGAGTTACTTACCTCAAACAAGCCAATCCCAATATCGAGCAAGCTAAACAATGCTCCGAAATGCATCACACGTGTAGCGACCTCCGAACGGCTCAAAACTAGCCAAAAGAAAATACATCAAATAAAGCCCAAGGAAACAATTCCAAATGATAAAGATCAAATCCCAAATTCGACCAAAAATACACTTGAGACCACACATCGGAATCCGATAAAACTTACAAAATCTGACAAGTCATTTAATTATGAGTCCAACCATACTAGTTTCACTCAATTCTAACTCCAATTCGATGTTCAAAACTTAAAAATTCATATTATAAAACTTTAGGCCAAAACCCCCAATTTCCTCTTTAAAATTCCTCAACCAATTGCTAATAATGAAGATAGATTCATCGAATAAGATCAAAAGTAAGTTTAAAATACTTAACCCAAGCCTTGTGATAAAAATTGCTCCAAGAATCGCCTTAATCCAACCTTGGAAATGTAAAGTGAAGCCAAAATCGCGAACCATTGTATTTAACATTCTTCCCAGAACTTTCATATTTGCGAACAATCCGTCACATCTACGACCACCGCTTTTGTGGTAAAACTTCACTTCTGCGAAATATCCTGACTCAGTAATACCTCACATTTGCGGTCTTTAAGCCACTTCTGCGATCGCACTTGAACTGTATCTGCGGTTGCACAAGTGCGTCCAAGCACCCGTAACTACGTTCCTCACGCCCAACTCCCTTTCTCGCTTCTGCGACTCCTCTAACACTTCTGTGACCATCGCACTTGCGAAAAGTAGCCGCAAGTGCGATCACACTAGAACCAGCAGCCACCAACCTTAGTCAAAATGCTCTGAATCTCACCTGAAACTCACCCGAGCCATTCGGGACCCCGTCTAAATATACCGACGAGTCCTGATAACGCCAAAGTATGCCTTATAAAAAGGCACGCGGACGTTGCAAATATAATCTGAGTATTTATGCCCAGAGTCGAACCACCAGGAATTAACCTATCCATTACTATTGTTGGACTTACTAAATTCTATATAATCAACTTCCCCAAACGTTCTGATTAACAAGTGATGGTATTTCTAACAACTAAAACTGGAAATGAATAAACAGCTGAAAATTAACTATACTTGAAGTGTAAATAATTGGAATAAGGTCTAAGGTAATGGTTTCCCCCGTTGTTGATTTCCTTGGCTGTATATTTGTTATAACTTGACTTAGTTGCCTCTATCAATCATGAACTCTCCAGCTACCATAAATTTCTCTCAAACAATTATAATAATTTACTAGACGCACTCTCTCAAGCTACGCTAGCTAGATTCACATTACAATTCACTTAGATTGCACCCGAGGTATCGTTATCTCTAATCTAACCTCTAAACCCTCGGTTATGACTCTTGTCTATACTCCGGGAGTGATTGTTTGAACGATGTTGTTCAAACAACTACCTAAATATGCACTCTCTCTCAAGCAGATACATAATAAATAGGAACGAATAATTGAGGATCCTTTCAATTAACCACAATTAAAACGTAGTTGAACAAATAGAGATTAACAACTAATTCGAAACTATATTAATATAACAACCAACTCATCCCCAACGGGTTTCACCAAAACCTTAGATTAAAATATTTAGCTACTCATAACAATGATGAGAACTATAAAAGAATTCATAGTCATTGATAGAAGAACAAAGTAGGGAGATAAAAATTGTTTTCCAAGTTGCCTCCTTGCCTCGATTGCTTCTTCTCAAAAACTCGAACTACCCATTCCATAGGACATGTTAAACCTTTTATAGTTTGTGTGGATTTGTTTGGACTTCCGAATTTGCCCTTTTTAAAACACCTTCCCCACATCTGGACTAGCGCGGGCGCGCTAAGGCTGTGCTACTGCCTGCGCTACTAGGGTTTCATTCTGTTTCGGACTGCTGGACTAGTGCGGGCGCGCTAAGACTGCGCTAATGCCTGCGCTAGTGGGGTTTTCCACTTCCAAAAAGCTTTGTTCCCTTTTTCGTCCATTAACTCCAATTTTTGCCCGGATCACTATCATAAGTCCTCATTTGATTATTGCACTCCTGTGAAATATAAAAGCCACCATTAGAGCCAATTTTTGCATTATTTACACACTTACAACAGTAAAGCATCCTTAAGTTAGAGCCCGGACGTAGGCCAAATTATACAATTTAGCCTATTATCAACACCCCACACTTAAATTATTGCTAGTCCTTGAGCAATCCACTACATCCTACAAGGTTTCTTTTCTAAGATTTTCCCTTAATGACTCACACCATGAATATTTTACAAAATTTGAAACTATTATTGAGAAACTTTACCTCAAGAATCAAATCTTTCATACCATGCAACATTCGCACTTACTAAAACCACTTTATACGAGAGTCAAGACTTACCTTTCCGTTGTGAATCATATGCCCACACATCACACAAGAGAGCAGCTCCATATACAATGATATTTAGGGCAAATAGGAACTAAGATAGAAAAAATTCGCTCGCTCTCAAAAAGAACATTCACATGCCACAAAGATGCACCATAGGCTTTCCCGTAGTGTAGTATTCTACTAATCGAGCCCCACTCAATCTAAGATCAATAGGTCTTTATTTGGTTGTAATGTAGGCTAAGGGACATGTAGGATATATTTGGATATAGTGACTAAACTCCCTAAGCACTTTTAATACATTTACCTTAAACTTCAAGATCATCATTGTGTCAGCCAAATATTCCACCACATTTATTTAAACATCCCCATCCATTAGGTGCAATTTGTACAAGCTACCACTTATCAATCACTATACAAGTTAAAATAATTTTTTTTTCGTGGTGCTTTTCTTTTTATGCTTCAACATTCTGTACCTTATTTTTATTTCCATGGTTCCACTTCAAAAACCAAACCACCACCCCACACTTTTGCCTTTGCATATTTTCAACACCATTCTAGTGCTTAGTGAGAGGAAAAAAGGTCCAAACAGCAGGCTATTCAAACAATTGGGTAAGGTTCACAATGTGGTTGCCAAAGAAATAGGCTTATAGGCTCAACGGGGTTAACTAAGATGTAATGTATTCATGTGGGTTTACTTTATATGTCTGACTCAACAAAGAAATGCCTATATCCCTTCTAAAACTGAATGAAGCTACTATTTCATTTCGCAAACACACAGGGCATGTTCTAGGCATCAAATGTAAAGCATGGAATACAGTAATACTCACACACACATGGCACATGACTCACTCCGGATTAGTTTATCAAGACATTCTCTTTTTGAGTGTTCAAGTTAGGTACAAACATACAATTTTTAAGTCACTTAAACAAGATTCAACCCTTGAAGCTAAGCGTTACACTCTAGTGTCTATCGTGTTTAAGTGTAGAAATGCTAAGGGTTTTTCTTCTTCGATTTTAACTCGTAGTCCATTAATCCTAACCTAAAACAAAAACAAAAACTACCTATATCCGGTTCAAGCTAAACCCTTGAAAAAGAACCGTGGTCCAAAGAAAAACCAAGGGGGGAGTTGCTACGCTACCTAAAAATAAAATAAAAAATCTTTTTGGTATTTTCTCTAGACTAACTTCCCTCAAGAATATTATCTAAAGGATTTGTCATTAGGAAGAGTCTCTATATTCCTTTTTTTTTCTTACTTAGCCCCTCAAGAACCCCGCCGAAAGAGATCCGTCATCGGGACAAGTCACTTACTATTTTCACTTACCTAATGACTATTGCTCTAACACCACACAATCAAAGCAAGACAAAAAAATCCAAAGAAAACAGTTAATTGTTACAATTACAAACATATAATGAGGTATCCCTATCCCCCACCCCACACTTAAATTGAGGACATGTCCTCATGGCCAAGTAAATCAAAAGAAGGTAAAAGGGAACTTCCCTGACAGCTCAATCCTGGTCGGAGATAGAGCCGGCGTCTACATTGCACGCCCGACCCAATGCACGGAGCCAACACATGATCCATTTTTCTGATTTTTTCTGCTGGGTTGCCATTTGATCAACATGAGTCCCCAGGTCAGTCACTGAGGTTCGTATTTCAACTATCTCCTGCTTTATCCAGTCTAATTGCTATCCCCGATTGGCCCTAGACGGGCCTGCACTTCCTCAGCCTGTGGTTGCACTGGCTGCTCATCACCTACCATTTCCACCTCATCGGCTACCTGTTGTTATTCCTCCTTCTCTACGTCATCATCATCATCAGAATCATGGCCAATAAATTCCTCAGCGGCTACCACTTCCTTGCCCGTAGTGACCCTCTCAGCCGTAAAAGGATGTACCACAGGAACTCGGCCATCTAAATCAAGGTTGCTCGGCACATTATCTTGAAGGCACAACCGGGTGACAAGAGACGGGTAGTATAATCCATAGCGTTGAACCCGGACCCGCTGGAATATTTCATTATATATGATCCTAGCCACGTCAAATAGAGCATTATTCATGAAGCACCAAATTAGGAACCCTCGAGGGATATTCACTTCTGACAGGTTCTTGGAGGGTAGGAGGTGGCTATTGATAAAGTAAAACTAGCGTTTGGCCTCAAACTTGAGGGTTGAGGAGTGGAACTTATTCCCATATTTGTACCACTGAAGAGTGGCTCCCGGCTGACAGATAGCATCGGTAAATATGCACCAGGAAGTATGTTTTCCACTGTATGTTTGGTATGCATCCACATACCTCTGAGCTGGTGGAAGAAGCCTGTATAGAATCCAGATATTCTCCAAAGAAGCATTGATCGATCTCTTACGCACTGTAACCGTGTAGTCATCATGTTCCAGGAGGTTTGCATAAAATTCCCTAACAAGCATGATATTTGTAGTGATAGGCTCCTCAAAAAATATATCCAGGTGCCGCCACCTCAACTCGAATGGTAGATTTGGGCAGGTAGTCCCCAATGCATTGGGATCTATGGCTTGTTCAGGTACAATTATATTGGCCTCTTTTTTGTTAAACCTGTCATATGCCTTGGCGGACACGAACTTTTGACTATTGAAGGGCCTTGTATCAACCGACTTTTGAGGTCATCCCCCAGTGTTGGCTGTAGTCGGGCAGCTAGAGGAGGAACCTGTTGCTTTGCATTTGTGAGGAGCCATGGTACCTGCAAATAGTTCAATGTTAGTTCTATTCAATCGGGTGACCAAACCGTGGCTACTCAGACTTCACCACGGAATTGGTCACAACACTTCCTCCAAAGAGGAATTTTAACAAACACATGGTGGCCAATGGTTAATTTTAAGCCCCAACCACCCCTTCAACACAAGTAACACTACCACAATAACCCAATCAACACACCACACATCCACAATTTGTATGTTTTCAATTTTCAGCCCAACTGAACTACTAACATATATTTCTACCTAAAATAAGACTACCTTCTACTATACAAAGTAAAAAGAAACGAAAGAAACTAAAAAAAAGTAAATAAAGAACTACAAACAAAATTAAAGAGAGAAACACATAGCAGTAGAGGGAATGAGAGCAAAAGTGTAAAGAATGAGGAAAAGAAGGAAGGTGGTGCTGTGTGTAGTTGGGTATGGAGGAGGAAGAATGGAGGAATGGATAAAGAAGAAAAAGAAGAAGAAGAAGAAGAAGAAGAAGAAGAAGAAGGGTTAGGGTTGGGTAGACGTGTGGGAGAGGAATAGAGATTGGGGAAATTAGGAGGGGTGGGGCGGGTGGGTTTTGAGTTAAATGAGTTAAAAGAGTAAAAAGAAAATAAAATAAAAAGCGAAACTTACCTGGACTAGCGCAGCCTTAGCGTGGGTGCGCTAGTCTAATGACGCGAGGCAAAAAGAAACCCAATTAGCACGGGCTGCGCGCTGGCTTACCACGGCCTTGCTAGTTGGTTAAACCTGAGGCAGAATAAAACCTCACTAGTGCGGGCTACGCATTGGCTTAGCGCGGCCGCACTAATGGGATGCATCTGAGGCATTATTTATTTATTTATTTATTTAATACATGAAGTTACATACTACACTAACAATACATTCGTGGGTTGCCGCCCACGCAGTGCCTGATTTAACGTCGCAGTATGACGCAATTATTTGATCATCACTCCTCATTCGCGCACTAGGGTTCTTTCAAATTGATTACCACTATGTCCCCTTTTTCTTCAGCTATTCCAAGGTAATATTTCAACCTTTGCCCATTTACTGTGAACTTGTTTGTCCCATCTTCTGATTCGATCTCTACATCTCCACTTGCGAACATTTGCACCACTCTGAAGGGTCCTGACCATCGGGACTTTAACTTACCCAGAAACTATCTCAACCTTGAATTATACAATAATACCTTGTCACCGGGTTTGAAGTTTCTATCCACAATGTGCTTGTCATGCAACCTCTTCATTCTTTCCTTGTAGAGCCTCATGCTTTCAAAGGATTGATATCTAAATTCCTCCAACTCATGCTTCACTGTCAGTCAATTTTCTCCAGCCGCATCGGGGTCCATGTTTAATTGCTTTAGTGCCCACCAGGCTCTATGTTCCAGCTCCACAAGTAGGTGATAGGCCTTCCCAAATACCAACTTTTATGGTGACATACCTATTGGTGTTTTGAATGCAGTCCTATTGGCCCAGAGTGCATCGTCAAGCTTTTTCGCCCAATCTGTTCTTGTGGCATTCACATTCTTGGTTAGCACACTCTTTATCTATCTATTGGACACTTCAACCTACCTACTAGTTTGCGGATGGTAAGAGGTAGCCACTTTGTGACGTACATCATACTTTGCAAGCAATTTCTGAAAGGCCCTATTACATAAGTGAGTGCCTCTGTCACGGATGATCGCTCTTGGTGTCCCAAATCAGGTGAATATGTTCTTTTTCAAAAATCCTACCACCACTCTTGCATCATTAGTGGGTAACGATGTAGCTTCTACCCATTTAGACACGTAATCCATAGCAACAAGTATGTACTTATTGCCAAATGAGCTGACGAAGGGACCCATGAAGTCAATTCCCCAAACATCGAACAGCTCGACCTCTTGAATCGGGTTCATGGGCATCTCATGGCGACGAGAAATGTCCCCAGTCCGCTGGTATTCATTGCAGCCCTTCACCTATAGGTGCGCCTATCTGAACACTATTAGCCAAAAGAATACGGCCTCTAGCACTTTCGAAGCTATCCAGATCCCTCCAAAATGTCCTCCATATGCTGATGCGTAACAAGCCTACAAAATAGAAGATTGTTCTATCTCGGGGACACACCTCTGGATCATATTATCAACACATATTCTAAACAGATAAGGCTCGTCCCAATAATACATGTGGCAATCACGATAAAACCTTTTCTTTTGTACAGATGAGAGGTCATAGGGAACTATACTGCATGCCAGGTAATTTGCAAAGTCTGTATACCATGGCGCTTCCTCAAGACTAGTAGCGAGCAGCTACTCGTCTGGAAAGGTTTCCAAAATCTCTTCGACCTTGACTGATTTTTTAGCTCCTTCAAGTCGTGATAAATGATCAGCGACTTGATTTTTTGTGCCTTTACAGTCACGGATTTTGAGGTCAAATTTTTGCAATAGCAGCACCAAACGAATCAAGTGCGGCTTAGAATCCTTCTTCTCAATCAAGTACCTGAGAGCTGCATGATCAGAGTATACAATTACCTTGGAGCCAATCAGATATGATCGGAACTTGTTGAAAGCAAACACCACCGCCAACATCTCTTTCTCCGTCAAAGTGTAGTTGAGTTGTGCACTGCTTAGCATTCTGCATGTGTAGTAAATCGGGTGCATCAGCTTATCCTTTCGCTGCCCCAATACTGCTCCTATGGCATAGTCACTTGTGTTACACATGAGCTCAAATGGTTGATCCCAGTTGGGTGCAACAATGATGGGTGCAGTCACCAATCTCTTCTTCAGCTCCTTAAATGCCAACCTACAATCATTAGAAAACACAAAGGGCTGATCCTTTTCAAGGAGTTTGCATAATGGGTTAGCAATTTTGGAGAAATCTTTTATGAATCGCCTGTAGAATCCGGCGTGCCCAAGGAAACATCTCACTGCCTTGACTGAAGTGGGTGGTGGTAGCTTTTCAATCACGTCAACCTTAGCATGGTCGACCTCAATTCCTTTACTGGACACTCGATGCCCCAGGACTATCCCTTCTTGTACCATAAAATGGCACTTCTCTCAGTTCAGCACTAAATTTGTCTCCACACATCTTTTGAGAACTCTTCTTAAGTAGTGAAGACAGTCTTCGAATGAATCCCCTACCATGGAGAAATCATCCATAAAAACCTCTATAATATCCTCCACCATGTCTGTGAAAATGGCTAACATGCACCGTTAAAATGTCGTCGGTGCATTACAAAGCCCAAAAGTCATTCTCCGAAAGCTGAAGATGCAATACGTACAATTGAAGGATGTTTTCTCTCTATCTCCAAGGGCTATTGATATCTGATTGTACCCTGAATATCCATCCAAGAAATAGAGGTGCGATCGCCCGGCCATCCTGTCCAACATTTGGTCAATGAAAGGCAAGGGGAAGTGGTCCTTCTAAGTGGCTGTGTTCAATTTTCGGTAGTCCATGCAAATCCGCCATCCCGTGACTGTACGAGTTGAGATTAACTCACTGTTCTCATTATGCACAACAGTCATTCCCCTCTTTTTCGGCACACATTGGACAGGGTTGACCCAATTGTTATCAGAGATGGGGAAGATGATTCTCGCATCTAACCATTTGATCACTTCCTTCTTTACTACCTCTTTCATGTTCGGGTTCAGCCTTCGTTGATGTTCTCTGGAAGGTTTGTGCCCTTCTTCCAAGAGAATCTTATGCATACAGAAGGCTGGGCCGATACCCTTTATGTCTGCCATAGGCTTGCTTTCCTACAGTACTTGTAAGAGTTGTTCTACCTGCACATCTAGCAAACCAGATGATATAATAATAGGCAAAGTAGAATTAGGGCCTAGGAAAACATACCTGAGGTGATCTGGGAGTGGCTTCAGCTCCAGCTTGGGTGGTTCCTCTATTGATGGCTTTGCTGGAGGTGTAGCCCTTTTTTCTAACTCAAGGGACTCGAATTGAGGTTCCCTTGTCCAGAATCCTTGGCCTTCAAGTGCCATGACCCATTCAGCTAACCCTTCACCATCCATCTCTTCTAAATTTGTCAAACATGCCTCTAATGGATCTTTAACAGTCAGGGTCACATCATCTTCTTGCAGGATCACATTTACTGCCTCCACTAGAGAGCAATTAGCATATTCACTAGGTCTCCTCATAGATTGTTGAACATTGAATATGACTTCTTCATCGTTCAGTCTCATTTTTAATTCCCCAGTCTCACAATCGATTAGTGCTCTCCCAGTGGCCAAAAATGGTCTACCTAAAATAAAGGGTATCTCCTCACCCACCTCACAATCAAGAATAACAAAGTCTACAGGGAACACGAACTTCCCCACTTGCACCAACACACCATCAAGAATGCCAGTTGGCCTTTTCACTATACGATCAGCCAGCTGTAGCAGCATCAAAGTAAGTCTAGCTCTACCAACGCCCATTTTAGTATATACAGCCAGCAATATCAGATTTATGTTGGCTCCCAAATCACATAATACCTTTGCAAAGGCATAACTCCCAATTGTGCATGGAATAGTGAAGCTACCTGGATCAGACATCTTTTGAGCCATTGGTCTTGTCACTACTGCGTTGCAGGTCTGTGTCAGAGTCACAGTGGAAAGATCCTGAAAATCAAACTTCCGTGACATTAGATCTTTCATCGTCTTTGCATAACCGGGTATCTCCCTCAAGGCATTCATCAAAGGAATATTCAACTGAATTTGACGTAGTATCTCCATGAATTTCTTGTATTGAACTTCCTTCTTTTGTTTTACCAGTCTCTGAGGGAAGGGTGCAGGTATCACCCTTTGTGCACTGCTTGCTGGCTTCTCTCTGTTGGAGTTTTTTGGCACAAGAGGTGACACCTGTTCTGCAGCTTTCTCGTTCACCTTATCCTTACCTTTTTCATCATGACTCTGTTCAACCACCACTTCAGTAAGTTCTGTTGTTTCATCTATCTCTGATAGAACTAGAGTGGCTGGCGTACTCTCCTTGCTGGTTTGTATAATTTCATGCTCTCTGTCTAAGTCTCTCCCATACCGGAGACTCACTGCCATCACCTGATTCGGGTTTTGCTCCTTGGGGTTGATATTTGTGTCTGCAGGAAAAATTCCCTTAGGGCGGTTGTTTAAAGCCATGGACAGCTATCCCAGCTGCGTTTCAATGTTCTTTATAGCTGAATCATGTACTGCCAACTTTTCCTGCACTTTACTATTTGTCCCAATGAGTTGCTGAAGCATACCCTTGATTTCCATCATGTTGTTATCTTGATATTGAGGAGGTGGTTGATATGTTAATTGCTGCTGATTTTATTATGGATAGCCCTGTGGTTTCTGATATGGTATTGGCACCATTTGGCCTTGAGGGTGCATACCCCCAGGCTGTTGCATGTTTGGCCTGTACTGTTGATTTTGTGGCGGTCTCCACTGCTATCCTCCTTGTCTCTGACCCCCAAAGTTGTTGACATAATTCATATCTTCTCTTGCCCCTTGATTTTCACCTTTTCCACTCCATGAACACACATAATACTGATTAATACAAGGTGTACACAGTCCTCCATTTGTTGTGTCAATAATGTGCACCTGTTCTGTACCCATCTCATCAGTCTTCTTTATCAATATGCTCATCTGAGTCATGAGTGTGGCCATGTTCTCTGGATGTGAATTATTTGGGTCAAGAGGAACTGAATGAACTATGGGTTCTAGTGTTGTACCTCTAGTCATCCACCCCAAATTTTGTGAAATCTTGTCATGAAGGACTTTACACTCGGTGAATGTCTTACTCAAAAATGCACCTTCAGCTGAAGCATCCACATTTGCCTTTAGATTGTCAGCTAACCCCATGTAGAATCTCTGGCCGAGCATCTGGTTTGGAATGCCATGGTGAGGACACTTCACTAGCATCCCTTTAAATCTTTCCCAAGTTTCTTGCAAGGACTCAGTCGGCTGCTGCTTATACTGCAATATTTCATCAATCTATCTTGCAGTCTTGTTGGGCGGATAGAACTTATTCAGGAACTACTTGAATAATTCCTCCCAGTTGACAACGGAATTGATAGGGAGCGAATTTAGCCAAGCCTGAGCTTCCCGGTCACAGAGAATGAGAACAGTAACAACTTGATAGCTTCCGGGGTAACATTTGGCTGCCTTTGGGTCACACAAATTGACAAAAAAAAAATTAGGTGTTGTTGAGGGTCTTCAATGTCATCCGGAGAACAATCCTTTATTCTACAGAAGATGCAGCATATTGTTGGTTATCTGGAAGGTCTCCACTTGAATTGCGGGCACAGCTATAGCAGTAGCCAGGTTATTAGCTGTGGCCCGTGCCCAGTCATAAAGTGCTGCTTCGGGCACAAGAGGTGCCACTACTCTGACGTTGGGGTTTGCTGGCGGATTCCCCACATTTCCAATGACGTTTTGTGCGCCACCCATGTCTAATTTGAGCTGGTGTGGTTGTTGGATTCTCTTGTTAGCACGGTTCAATTCCCTGAATGTTTTCTCGGGGTCTGAGAGTCCTTCTAGCAGTTCTCCAGTCCTCGAAGAATTTCTAGGCATACACCTAAATTCCATCAGAGTTCAAACATGAGAATTTCAATGAAAGATTGGGTATAAAGAAAACTGACTACACTAAGAATTTTTGTACTTCTTTCAATTGTAATTTATAACACTGTTAATTCCCCGGCAATGGCGCCAAAATTTGATAACGCCAAACTATGCCTTATAAAAAGACATGCGTACGTTGCAAATATAATCTGAGTATTTATGCCCAGAGTCGAACCACAGAGAATTAACCTATCAATTACTATTGTTGGACTTACTAAATTCTATAGAATCAACTTCCCCAAACGTTATGATTAACAAGTGATGGTATTTCTAACAACTAAAACTGGAAATGAATAAACAGCTAAAAATTAACTATGCTTGAAGTGTAAACAATTGGAATAAGGTCTATGGTAATGGTTTCCCCCATTGTTGATTTTCTTAGTTGTATATTTCTTATAGCTTGATTTAGTTGCCTCTATCAATCATGAACTCTTCAGCTACCATAAATCTTTCTCAAACAATTATGATAATTTGCTAGATACACTCTCTCAAGCTACGCTAGCTAGATTCACATTACAGTTCACTTAGATTGCACCCGAGGTATCGTTATCTCTAATCCAACCTCTAAATCCTCGGTTATGACTCTCGTCTATACTCCGGGTGTGATGTTGTTCAAACAACTACCTAAATATGCACTCTCTCTCAAGCAGATACATAATAAATAGGAACGGATAATTGAGGATCCTTTCAATTAACCACAATCAAAACGTAGTTGAACAAATAGAGATTAACAACTAATTCGAAACTATATTAATATAACAACCAACTCATCCCCAACGGGTTTCACCAAAACCTTAGATTAAAATATTTAGCTACTCATAACAATGATGAAAACTACAAAAGAATTCATAGTCATTGATAGAAGAACAAAGTAGGGACATAAATATTATTTTCCAAGTTGCCTCCTTGCCTCGATTGCTTCTTCTCAAAAACTCGAACTCCCCATTCTATAGGACATGTTAAACCTTTTATAGTTTGTGTGGATTTGTTTGGACTTCTGAATTTGCCCTTTTTAAAACACCTTCCCCACATCTGGACTAGCGCGGGCACGCTAAGGCCACGCTACTGCCTGCTCTAGTAGGGTTTCATTCTATATCGGACTATTGGACTAGTGCGGGCGCGCTAAGACCGCGCTAATGCCTGCGCTAGTGGGGTTTTCCACTGCCAAAGAGGTTTGTTCCCTTTTTCGTCCATTAACTCTAATTTTTGCCCATATCACCATCATAAGTCCACATTTGATTATTGCACTCATGTGAAACATAAAAGCCACCATTAGAGCTAATTTTTGCATTATTTACACACTTACAACAGTAAAGCATCCTTAAGTTAGAGCCCGAAGGTAGGCCAAACTATACAATTTAGCCTATTAAGTCATATAACATAACACGGACCTACCCGAGGCCTCGAATCACACATAACAACATCAAAACAATGAATTGCATCTCAATTCAAACTTGATAAACTTTGAACTTTTCAACTTCTATAACTCGTGCCGAAACATAGTAAACCTATCCGGAATGAACCCAAATTTTTGCACACAAGTTCCAAATGATATAAAGAAGCTATACCAACTCTCGAAACCACAATCCAAACCCGATATCCACAAAGTTAACTCTCACTCAAACTTGTGAACTTTCCAAACTTTCAAATTCCCAATTTTGCCAATTTGTGTTGAAACCTTCTAGAAATATCCAAATGCAAATCCGGACATACACCCGAGTCTGAAATTATCATCCAGACCTAACAAAACCATTGAAACTCCGTTCCAAGGTCAAATTCACTAAAAGTCAAACTTTGTCAACTCTTTCAACTTAAAGCTTCAACAATGAAATTCATTCTTCCAAACCGATTCCGAATAACCTGAAAACCAAAACTGACAATTCACTTAATTCATAATATATCATACGGAGCTACTCATGCCCGTAAACTAGCAAGCGAAGTGCAAATACTCAAAACGACTGGTCAGGTCGTTATATTCTCCCCCATTAAACATACGTTCGTCCTTAAATTTGTCAAGAGGTGTTCCAAAACCATCAAACCGCCATATAACCTTACCACACACATACCCGTGGGTGATCCCACATCACCCTTCCTATATAGTCCCATCCACACGTCATAACTGAAGATCATGACTCCAGCCTTAGCCCATAAGCCTTAGAATCCAATTTCCAACATCCAAAATTTCTATAAGATCAGAATCTCCCATCCATCACCTGAACGCAAGGTGCAGAAGTGTAGTATGAGTACAACCGACTCCATGTACTCAGTAAGTAACAAACTTAACCTTAGGCTGAAAGTAGTGACGAGCTAACACAAAGGTTGGGTTCAATGCCAATATTCCACAACAGTTCATAACAGCATAGTACGAGTAATAAAAGAGGTATCTCAAAAATAAAATGCTTCGCTCGTTCACAGTTCTAGAAAATAGGCATGATTTTCACATATCTCAGTGAAAACCTAAATCTTTTACCGAAAATGCCAAAAATACGAGTAAGTTTGAAAACTGTGATTTTTCCCAAAAATCCTTTCAATAATAAGTAACATGTTTCATTTTTAGATAGCATAAGGAACATAAGTCTCTATGCCTACATATCAAGCTACAGGTAAAATCATAAATGTCCCAAAACTGGGTTGCTAAAGGAAATGAATCTCTATGTATGTATCTCAAGTATGTATGACAAATACAGTGCATCTTGATGATGATCTCATGCACTCACACTCTCAGATTACTCAATCTCACTGTCTCGCATTCTCTCTCACTATGATCAATGCTCGGCACACTCAAATAATTAGTGTTGTACAATACCCGCTGCAGTGTATAGTGCGATCCACATATATATAAGGGTCATTGTGGCGTACAACCTGATCTATATATAAACAGCCATAAGGCTTGTTATGACGTGTAACCCGATCTATGTATAAATATATAATCAATTGCGCTCACTTAGGTGTGCAGACTCCGGAAAGGCTCTTTCAGCCCAAGCGCTATATCAGCGACGTGCATCCCGATCCCAAAGTATCACTCTCACTCAGACCCTCGGCCTCACTCGGCCATCATTCTCTCTAGTCTCACTCCTGGGCTCACCATGTCATGAAACTAGCCCGACAACAATGATATGATGTATCAACAAAAACTGAGATGGAGAAATGATATTAATGTATGAATATGACTGAGTATGAAATGTCAATAAAATCAGTGAGATGATAGCAATGAACGACCACTATGGGTCCTAACAATATCAGCATAAAGCCTAAATACGGTATCTAGTATGATTGACAGTTTAGTTACTTTATCACTTAGTGAAAACACGGATATCAATAAACTAAGGCCACTATACAGTGCCATGAAAATAACAGGTCACAATTCATAGGGTGCACGCCCACACTCCCATTACCTAGCATGTGCGTCACCTCATCAACAATCACATAGCACGTAATTTGGGGTTTCATACCCTTAGCACTAAGTTTAGAAGAGTTACTTACCTCGAACAAGCCAATCTCAATACCGAGCAAGCCAAGCGATGCTCTAAAATGCCATCATGCGTGTAACGACCTCCTAACAGCTCAAAACTAGCCAAAAGCAACTCAAATACATCAAATAAAGCCCAAGGAAACAATTCCAAATGATAAAGATCGAATCCTAAATCAAATCATAAATCTGGCCAAAAATCACACATGGGCCCGCACCTCAAAACCCAACAAAACTAACAAAATCCGACAAACCATTCAATTAAGAGTCCAATCATATAGTTTCACTCAATTCTGACTCTAATTTAATGTTCAAAATTCAAAAATTCATATTATGAAAATTTAGGCCAAAACCTCCAATTTTCTCTTTAAAATTCCTCAACCAATTGCTAAGAATGAAGATAGATTTATGGAATAAGATCAAAACTAAGTGTAAAACAAAACTAAGTGTAGAATACTTACCTTAAACCTTATGATGACAATTGCTCCAAAAATCGCCTCAATCTAACATTGGAAATGTAAAAATGAAGCCAAAATCGTGAACCCTTATATTTAACATTCTGCCCTGCACTTTGGCATTTGCGGAGAATCCGTCACATCTGTGACCACCGCTTTTGTGGTAAAACTTCACTTCTGTAAAATAGCCTGACTCAGCAATACCTTACACCTGCGGTCTTTAAGCCGATTCTGCTATCACACTTTTGCGCACTTGAATCGCATCAGCGATTGCGCAGGTTCGTCCATTCACCCACATCTGCGACCCTCATGCCCAGCTCCCTTTCTCGCTTCTGTGAATACTCTAACTCTTCTGAGACCACCTCACCAACGAAAAACCAGTCGCAGGTGCGATCATACCAGAACTAGCTGTCACCAGCCTTCGCCAAAATTTCCAAAATGCTCTGAACCTCACCCGAAACTCACCCGAGCCACTCGGGACTCCGTCTAAATATATCGACAAGTCCTATAACATAACAACGACTTACTCAAGGCCTCAAATCACACATAACAATATTGAAACAATGAATCACATCTCAATTCAAACTTGATGAACTTTGAACTTAGAACTTTGCAACTTCCACAACTCGTGACGAAACATAGCAAACCAATCTGGAATGAACTCAAATTTTGCACACAAGTCCCAAATGACATAAAGAATCTATACCAACTACCAAAACCACAATCCTAACCCAAAACGCTTGGTCAAACTTGTGAACTTTCCAAACCTTCAATTTCCTAATTTTTTACCAATTTGTGCCGGAACCTTCTAGAAATATCCAAATGCAAATCCGGGCATTCGCGCGAGTTGAAAATCATCATTTGGACCTAACGAAACCATCAAAACTCCGTTTCGAGGTCAAATTCACAAAAAGTCAAACTTTGTCAACTCTTTCAACTTAAAGCTTCAACAATGAAATTCTTTCTTCCAAACCGATTCCGAATAACCTGAAAACCAAAACCGATGATTCACATAAGTTATAATACATCATACGGAGCTACTCATGCCTGTAAACTACCGACCGAAGAGTAAATGTTCAAAATGACCAGTCGAATTGTTACAGCCTAGTCACCATGCTTAATTGAATATCATAATCTTAATGTATTCTTAATAGAGTAATTTTATAGGAATATAGGCGTTAATCGATTTTGAATAAGAGAGTAGTAATTCAGGAGAATTCTATGAGAGAAATTACTCAATTAATTAGCAAGATGAGTTAATTGTATGAAATGGAGAACTAATTAAAAGTTAGAACGCAATAGGATTGGTAAATCGATCACAACCCTAGAATGTTTATCTCTACTGAATTCTCAACAACCATTTCTGTCTGACTAGTTACTTGTTACATTCGTTTCTTAGTCATAATCACACTATTAAACTTTGATTGACTCGGCTAAATAACAATTTTGTTGAAATTAATGGGTATTTAACACAAGCGTCTGTGGGTTAGACACATTTCTTATCATTATATTAGTTGTACGACCACGTGAACTTGCATGTGTGTTTGGGAGCAACAAGTTTTAGTCATAATTGCCGACACTTGAATATTGACTATTTTACTAGATTTTACTTCAGCTATCTATTTCATCAAGTCTAATGTTTCTTATTGGTTGCTCTACTCTCTGGAACTTTGTTTGAATACGAAGGTCAAGAACCAAGATAGACTTCAAGTCTTTGACCTGGAACCGAAGAGAATATTTCACAGGAGATTGAGAGAAGCAAGAGACACAAATATTCTTCAGGCACTTGTTCAATTAGCTATGAACATGGCAGACGAGCAACATGTGGTTGTTGAGGATGTGGCGATGCCTAGCATTGCTAATGTCACCTCAACATTGTGAAACCCAGAATCCCTAAGCACTTTGAGCTAAAACGGAGCATGGTCCAGTTACTACATCCAAACAACAGTTTATAGGTCTTCCACTTGAGGATACACAACAATACATTCTGAACTTCATGGAGATTAGTGATACTTACATCACTAATGGAGTCACACCGGACTATGTGAGGCTTACAGTATTCCCGTTCTCTCTGTTGGGTAAAGCAAAGAGGTGGTTGAAGGCAGAACCGGCTAACTCCATCACATCATGGAATGATATGGTAAGAAAATTTTTGTCATGGTTATTCCTTTCAGGCAAAACTGCAAAGAGAATAAGTGAGATAGTAGCCTTTAAATAGAAGTTAGACAAGTCTTTGTATTCACCTTGGGAGAGGTTCAAGGGGCTGCTTAGAGACTGTCCTCATCACAACAAGACAAATAAAGTGTTGTCCCATACCTTCATAGAAGGGATACATCCAGAGACGAAAATTATGGTTGATGCTACAACGGGAGGTCAAGTGTGGAGAAAAGCTTTAATGAGATTTACTAGGTCTCCGAACATAGTGTCACACCCTCTTTTTCTAACGAAATCGGGTTTCGACGTTTTGACAACTCCTTTGAGGGAGTAGGGAAAATTAATTGATTAGAGTCTCCACCATACGGATTAAGGTGCGTTAGGGCATCTAGAGCAGATAACTCATGTTATACCAGCTTACATCACCAGAGATCAGGTAAGGGCTCGAAATTACCTTGAAGGGAAGGTGTTAGGCACCCCTCGAGGTCCAAAATAGTGGGGTCCCGGCCGAACTCAATTATGAATTAGTCTAAAGAAGCTAAAAAATTATTTAATAGGGGTGGGGGCATTTTTTAGCCTAAAGGATCACCTCGTGCAACATAAATAATACTTCGTAACTCCCTCGAGTCGGGGTGTTACTCGTATTATTCAGCAGGCACAGACTATCATCTCCTGCTACCCGATTACTATCTTCAAGTTGTTACCTAAGGCGCTCTAATTAATTCTAGTCTGATTCCTAAGCGTGCACTACCCGTCCCTTACCTATGACCCTGGAGGTATTATGACCACTATCAAGGTAAGTTCTAGACTAAGCCTAGGTTGCTCAAAAAACGTAAAAGACTAGGCGACAAGCAAAACAGTTAGGACTTTCAGATAAAGAGAAGATATGGACTCATATTAACCTCCACACATAAATAGAAAATGCATGCAATTGATTACCAGGTTCTATTAATCGCAGAATCCTATAGACATGATATTTATGTGAGAAGATAGGCAAGCAGTAATATACAGACTCAGTTTCATTAATGCGAGCGTTAAGGCCTATTATTTTGACTACTGAGTTTATTTAGTACAACATCTAGGCGTTTCATGCAGTAATGAATAATAGTAAATCATAGTTACAAATCCAGAAAGGTTGTTCAAGCCTATGTTGATAGTGACGATCGTATTTAGAATCATTTAGCAGTACCCTATAGGCATGATTTCTATCATTGAACTGATTTTATATCATATAGGCATGATATCTAATTAAACTAATTTTTAATCATATAGGCATGGTATCTATCATTGAACTGATTTTTAATCCTATAGGCATGATACCTAATTAAAGAGCATACGGGCAAAAATTTAGACACATTGCCAGAAAACAGTTGAGTCAAATATTGGTCGTATAGGCATGATTGCTAACACATAGTGATGCGTCCTATAGGTAGGATTTCTAATGTACACGCCATATAAAACTCATACGATTTTAGCAGAATCAATATCACCAATGAAAATCCTATAGACAGGATCTCTAAAACACATTGCAGAACTTACAGTTTTGGCAAATGAGCAAAATTAATAGCATAGATGAATCCCTATAGGCAGTATTTCTACCCAGTTTAACAAAAGAAATAAGAAATCTCCCCGACTTTACTAAATATCCCAGAATTTGTTTATTAAAAAATTATTATAGACCAGATAATGAATGAATTACATAGCAATAATAAAAATGCACTATTGGGAGCCTTCATTAGGCCTAAATAAACCTGGGAACCAGGCCTTCAAACCAATCAACTTTGAAGCTTATTTCACAGGTACAACATAGCCAAATACGAGTGATTCACCCATAGCACATATAGAACCAGGTTTCCAGTGTGTCAAAGCTCCTAAGGGCCTCAAGGACCTAGGGCAATGCTCACACCAGAACCACATATTCACAAATGATTCAAGAAAGATTAGGAACCGGTTCCCAGTGCGTCATAGCTCACAAGAGTCTCACATGGACCCTAAGCAGTGCTCGCACTGGGGTGGTTGAGGATAGACCCTAAAGGACTAAGGTTAGAAGGTTTTTTTTAAAGAGCGACAACATACAAAAAGAGGTAGAGATAGTTTTAAAACTATTTTGATTTCAGAAGAGAACAGAGTTTGGAACACAGAACTTGTAGGCAGGATTATGAAAACAAGTAAGGTTCATGCTCAAACACACATCCCAAATAAGTTGAATTATGGACAATCGGTCTAGTTAAGCTAGGTGTTTAATACTAGCATTTAGGACAACCTTATTAAAAGGTGAAAACCAAACAGTCAGAACACTCACATGAATTCCATACATGTTAGAAAGCAAATTATCAAAACATATAAACGACAGAACAAAAAGCCTAGTAAGAATACAAGTTCAAAGGCTTAAGACTAATTGACTACTTAACCTTCTAATATTTTCCTAAAGGTACTCAAATTCAGAATAGGTTCAGAACACACAGGAGATATATTAAGCATATTTTCTTGAAAGGATTCATATTATTCAAAACAACCAACCTCAAATTAACAGTGTTAGCCATAAGATTGAAAGAAAAGCATGTAGACAGGTAGAATCATGCTTAGAGGGGGATTTTAGACATGTTGGGTTATAAACATATATCAGGAACACATAAAAATGATATGACAAAGGATAATCACTCACCAGTTAAGCGAGCGAAACCAGAATAATACCACGAAGTTGAGAGTCCAGAATATTTGGCCTTGGCTTTCAGCTGGCAAAGACCAATAGTAAGCAAGAGAGAATAGAGAGAGTATAGAACCAGAAACCTTAAATTTTAGTGAAAGTATATAGAGTTCTAGTCTGTCTCAAGGGGAAAGGGAGAAGGGTTTAAATAGTGTTAAAGTAGGCAAAAAAATAAGGGAAATAATTAAACACATATAAGTAAGGAAAGAAATTAATTATAGAATAGATAATACAGAGTTCAGTAAATTAATAGGGCATAATAGCGTGTAATCAGGCGAGTAACATCTAAAATAAGGAAAATGTCAATTAGCAATCAGTTTCAATGCAAATAAGGTAAAGAAATAATGGAAACATGGTAGATTGAACAAAATAAGAAAAATATCAATACCATACGAGAAGGAAAGAGTAAAAGTCCCAAACCCTAGTTTTAGGGAAACCATAAAATCAGTAGAGAAACAAGGGCAAAATAATCACATACTGTGTAAAATGAACATAAACAAGAGATTTATTCAAAAAACAACAAAGAATCGAACTAGAAAAAGACCCGAAACCCTAATTTAGGGCAAACAAAGGAAATTAACAGTAATAGGCAGATTCACGCATAATAAAGTGAATATAGACGAGATAATGCTAAAATTCAAAGTTTGAACCAGTTTACGCTTGAATTAAAGAGAACCTGAAACCCTAACCTTTAGGGCTAAGTAATAATCCACAAGAGACCGTACTCACAAAGAACATGGTATGAACACAGATATAATACACAACAGATTAAGGAGTTTGAACCAAATTTGGTTCGAATCTCTTAAGATCTACTTACCATTTTAAGTAAGTTATTAGTTAATACCAAAATCACGTAGTCTGTAAGGAGGAGGGGCTAAATAAGGTAAGGAATCAATGATTGATTCCATTGTGGGGTTGGAATCGAAGAGATTAGGGTGATGACGTCGCTAGGGTTTTGAGAGGAGGGGGAGAAAAGATAAGATGGGTTTCCGTCCGTTTCTTCTTCAATATGAGCACAATAAGCTGGCTGACTGTGGATCCTTGTTGGAATGGGATCGATGAAATTCTTATCCGGATTCTGTATCATGGAAGACAGAGTAGCCAGTGCATCTGCGAACTCGTTCTGGATTCTTGGAACATGTTTGAATTCTATTTTCATAAACCTATTTATCAGTTCTTGCACACGATACATATATGGTAGTATTATGGTATTTTTCGTAGCGCATTCTCCTTGAACTTGATGCACCAAAAGATCCTAATCACCAATTACCAGCAACTCTTGTATATTTATGTCGATGGCCAAACTGAGCCCCATAATGCAAGACTCATATTCTGACATATTGTTGGTGCATGGAAACCTAAGCTTTACGAATACCGGATAATGTTAACCTGACTCTAACGCAAAAACTGCTCCAAAAACCCACTCCTTTGAAGTTTGCAGCTCTGTCAAAAAACATTGTCAAACTATCGTAGGCTTCAGCGATGTCATCTCCTATGAATGACACTTCTTCGTTAGGAAAATACATTTTGAGTGGCTCGTATTCTCCCCTACAGGATTTTTGCCAAGATGATCTACCAATGCTTATCCTTTGACTGCCTTCTGAGTTACATAGATGATATCGAACTCACTCAGCAATATTTTCCACTTGGCCAACTTCCTAGTAGGCATAGGCTTTTGAAAGATGTACTTCAGATGATCCATCCTTGATATGAGGTATGTGGTATAGGCACAGAAATAATGCCTCAATTTCTTAGATGTCTATGTCAAAGCATAGCAAGTGCGTTCTAGCAGAGAGTACGTGCTTCATATGGTGTGAACTTCTTACTCAAGTAATATATGGTTTCATCCTTTCTTCCTGTCCCGTCATGTTGTCCCAAAATACAACCAAAAGCCTCATCTAGTATGGACAAATAAGGTAGCAAAGGTCTCACAGGTTCCTGCGAGACTAGGACTGGCGGTGTGGATAGGTATTCCTTGATTTGGTCAAAAGCGTTCTGATAATCTTGGTCCAACTAGTTTCAGCATCCTTCTTCAAAATTTTGAAGATTGGTTCACATATTACTGTGGAATGTGCTATGAAGTGGCTGATGTAAATGAGGCATCCTAGAAAACTCGTCACGTCCTTCTTGTTCTTTAGTGGTGGTAATTCTTGGATAGCTTTAACCTTTGACGGATCCAACTCAATTCCTCAGTGGCTGACGATGAATCCCATCAATTTTTTGGCAGGAACCCCGATTGTACATTTCGCGGGGTTCAGTTTCAAATTGTACTTCCGTAGCTGGTCAAAGAACTTCCTTAAGTTTGCTATGTGATATGTGGATCTCTTGGATTTTATGATGATATTGTCAACATACACCTCTATTTCCTTGTGTATCATATTATAGAAGATAGTCGTCATGGCCCTCATATAGGTGGCCCCTGCATTCTTTAGAATGAATGACATCATTTTATAGCAGTAAACTCCCCATGGTGTAATGAAAGTTGTTTTCTCTACGTCTTCTTCATCCATCCAAATCTGATGATAACCTACGAAGCAATCTACGAAGGATTGGAGTTTATGCTTGGCGTAATTGTCGATTAGAATGTGTATGTTCGGTAGTGGGAAATTGTCCATGGGACTTGCTCTATTTAAATCCCGATAGTCAACACACACCCTGACTTTCCCATCTTTCTTCAGAACAGGTACAACGTTGACTAACCAGGTTGGGTACTCAACTATCCTAAGGACTTTGGCTTTAATCTGTTTAGTGACTTCCTCGTTGAATTTTAGGCTCATGTATGGTTTGAACTTTCTGAGTTTCTGCTTTACCGACGGACACATTGGATTGGTAGGCAACTTATGAGCCATTATGGATGTGCTCAGATCAGTCATGTCATCATGTGACCACGCAAAAATATCCTCATATTCTTTCAAGAAACGAGTGTATTCTTCCTTTTCTGATGGTGATAGGTGGATACTTATGCGAGTTTCTTTGATGGTTTCAAAATCTCCAAAATTGATTGTCTCCTTTTCATCTAGGTTGGACTTAGGCTTATTCTCAAAATTCTCAACTTCTCTAGTAACTTCCTCATGTATCTCATCTTCTTCTTCCGAGCCACTGTCCTTATGTTGCATTGTTTCATTACATGTCACAGTCTTTGGTTCATCAAGGTAAGAAATAGTAACACTGTAGAAGAAAAATATAAAAGATAACGATAATAAAACATCAAATTATTTGATAAATGCTGAAATGTTAAACAAAATATTATCTGAATGATTCAAAACAATATTTTCCAAAACTAAACACTGAAAGGAAGATGTTTTAAAAAGTAAATGCTCAAAAGACTTATTTTTCAAATAACATTAGTAGCCATGCTACCCCGAGACTCGTCTGGCCCTTGATGGTGTGGTGCTCCAGTTCTTGAGAAATGATCCCCTCTCCACCGTCTAAATGTAAGGCCTTATTCCTCCTCCTCATCAACTATCACATTTCAATCCATATCTTCGTCTTCTAAGAACAGATTCCTTAACCCAACCAAAGATCCTTCTTCTTTGGATCCCCATATTGTATCGGCCTGATGAAAAGTCTTGACTCAGATGCGGCACTGACTGCTCCAGAGGGTAATAAGTACCATGCCATGGTGGCGACTAATTATCATATTCTTGCCATGTATATGGATATCCAATCCCAAAAGTTGTACCATGATGTTTTAGCTGTATTGGTTTGGTAATGCCCTGGAGTTTCTTCCCAAGTCCTTTGCCGGGTTCATACCCTGACTATGCTAGTATGTCTGCTCCACCACTTATCTTTCTCAATTTTATTGACACGCTCGATGCGGTGATAAGTTTCTCCACCCAGCTTTCTTCTATTCTCGACAGCCGGGACGGTTTGACTGGTGTAAATAGATTACTTCTATCTCCATGAATGATTACCGCCTAATAGTTCCATTCAAATTTCATGGCCTGGTGTAGAGTAGAAGCCACAGCTCTAGCAACATGTATCCAAGGTCGTCCTAGTAAAAGATTATACGTAGTAGATATGTCCAATACTTGAAACTCAAAATCAAACCAAGTCGGGTCCATCTGCAAACAAAGGTTAATTTCCCAATTGTGACCCTTTGAGGCCCATCATATTCTTTCACATTCATACTCCCTGCTAATATCTCATGAAAATCTTTACCCAACCTTTTCAGAGTAGTCAACAAACAAATGTTGAGGCTTGAACCCCATATATTAGGACTCTGGCTATGAATTTGTCCTCAAACTGTACTGTGATGTGCAATGGCTTGTTGTGACTTAGTCCTTCAGGTGGTAGTTCATCTTCGTGGAAGGTGATCTTGTAGCTTTCCAGTGCTTGCCCTACAATATTGGCTATCTCTCCACTGGTGATATTATTGGGCACATACGCTTTATTCAACACCTTCATCAGAGCATTCCTATGCACATTAGAATCTTGTAGCAGCGGTAGGATGGATATTTGGGTAGGAGTTTTGTTCAGATGATCAATGATAGAGTATTCTCTTGCCTTAACTTTCCTCCAGAGATCATCTGTACCAACTTCAATGATGGGTTATTTGGCAGCTGCTTCCTTACTTGTTCCTTCCAAATTTTTGGGTGTATAGATTCTTCCAATTCTGGTCATCCCCTGTGCAGCACCAGACTCTTCCATTTTTTCTTTTCCTTTTCTCCTAGCTTCAGTAACATAATCCCAAGGTATGGCATTGGAATTGAAGGGTGGTGTGGATGTCACCATCACAATGAAGGGTGTGTCTACTTCTACTTCAAATGGAGTTGTGTAGTCGCAAGTGTTGTCACTTCGATTTCAAACGGTGCGGCTACTTCAACTTCGACCGATGGCTGTATCTATACCATAATAGGAGTGAGTGTGACTACAGGTTTAGGGTCTTCACTTTCCCAAATAAGCCCAATTGACCCTTCAGGATCCCATTCTTCATCAGTTTCTATCACATTTACTCTTTCACCACTATGGTCCGGAAGAGGGTTGTTGCAAATATTGGGTGTGGCTTCCTTTCCTTGTATGAATTTGGTATCAATCAGGGTCTAAATCTTATCTTTCATAGTACGGCATTTATCAATAGTATGCCCCTTCATGTCGAAATGGTATGCACATACTTTGTTTGGGTTGACCCACTTGGAGGAGTTTTACATGGCGACAACGGGAATAAGGGTGACATATCCTGTAGCATTTAGTCTTTCATATAGCTGGTTGAATGGCTCAGCAATAGGGGTATATTGTCTGGGCGGCCTGCGATCAAAATTGGGTGTGGGTTTATGATAGTTTTGACGGGTTGGAGTGAATGGTAATAGGCTAGCTGGGTGTTATAAGTGTGATAGACGGTAGCAGGTTGAGGATATCTAGGAGGTGAAGGTTGGTATGTGGGTGGAGGTGTTTTTTATGTGAGTGGAGATTTTGGACCTTGGGCCACCATCACTGCCCCTACTTCTTTCTTCTTTGATTTACTTCTGATTGTAATGCTTTATTCGTAGCCTGCAATGCCTCAAAATTGGTTACCATCCCACTCTTGGTCCTTTCTTCAATCCTTTCCCCAAGTTTGATAATGTCGGAGAATTTATGATTTTCAATGACCATTAACCTTTCATAGTATTGTGGGTCCTGGGCCTTGACGAAGAATTTGTTTATCTGCTCTTCCTCCAGTGCTGGCCTGACCTTTGCAGGTTCTGACCTCTATCGAGTAGCATACTCGCGAAATGTTTACGTTGGTTTCTTCTTAAGGTTCTGTATGTGGAAGACATCTGGTGCATTCTTTTTATTAAACCTAAATTGGTCCATGAAGTCCGATGCCATGCTTACCCAGTTAACCCACTTCTTGGGATTTTGACTAATGTACCAAGATAGGGCGTCTCTAGTGAGACTCTTCATGAATAGTTCATGCGAATTCTTTCATCTTTCCCAACTCCCACGAGCTTATCACAGTATGTCCTCAAATGTAACTTCGGGTCACATGTTCCGTCAAACATCTCGAACTTAAGAGGTTTGTAACCCTCTACGTCTGGCTGAAATGTATAGATCCTCAATTCCTTTGCATCCTTCAACACCCTAAACTCGGCTTGTGAGCTTCTTGAGCTCCTTTTCCATATTCTTAATGAGCAAGTCCTTCTCGGATGATTCTGGTATGTATGAGATTGGTTGAGTGGAGTGGGGTAAGGTTTTCACGTATATAGGATTGTTTTGGTAGGTGCCGAGGGTTGGAGTGTAGTGGTGATCATTAGTTGAATTTTGCGGATCATGGACAGGTTGTGGGGTATTATAAGGAGTATGGTAAATGGTTTGTGGGTATTGAGTTGGGAGATGCTGATGTTGAGAAGGAGTCAGTACTAGTGGAGGATTAGGATTTTGGGGAGGTATTGTGTATTGATAGGGTGCGGAAGGATTTTGTGGATGTTGGTTTGGTGTGTTTTGAGGAGGTGCTAGGTTTTGAGCATTTTTTGGTTAAGATCTGGGACGTTTAAGGTAAGGGAGAGGTTTGCCAAGCTACGGACCTGCTCAAGTTCCCCTTGCAATTCCAGTATTTTCTGTTCTAACCGTAGGACCAAATCATTCTGGGCTGAAGTACTACGACCGTCTGAAGTTTCAACATTTTCCACGTGCGCAACATTTTCTTTCCGGATACCACTCATATCATCCATCTTAGCTTTTCCCTTGCTTTTCAGATTACTTGGAGGATGAGGAGGTGGAGGGCCTCTAGATCTGGTGTGAAATGCTGACGATGCCAGTATGTGTGAACCAACCTTAGACGATGGGAATAATCAAAATAAAAGAAAAATGCAAAAAGGTAAACAAGTCAGTAAGGATTCTAAAAAGTATTTTGACTATTTAAACACGTATTGCAGGAATGTAAATTCGTGTCCTAATTTGGGGAACCTCATTGTGCCCAAGGTAAGCGTAGAGACAAGTAGATTTTGAAAGATTTAATGTTGATAAATGTCTCATTTCATTAATGTAATATATCATACGAAACTAAAAATGGCAATAAATAAATGAGTTACTAATGGCATCTTCCTTATTAAATTCGAATTCCAAAATGACTCAAAACAGATAAACCTAATCTACTTGGTCCCAGATGGAACTTCTCTATATTTGACCCTCTTGGCTCTGTCAATTAGATTCCCCAGGTCGTGCATGTCTAGCAGCAGGTACGCCCTTTCTAGGTGTCCTCCTTCATTGCCCTCTGTATTCTGACAGTCTACGGCCCTTTTCCTCGTCTTCCCTTCCAGTTCCATTAGAACCTGCTCCAAATATTCCAACCTTTCTTTCAACCATGTAACCATTTCCCTCCACTCGTTAATTGACTCCATGTCTAACTTGTGTTGTTCCAAATGCATGGCTTCAGACTCAAGGACTCTTTAGCGTAGTTTCTCATACTTCACCTATGCTTCAGCAGCCTCATCTATGACCCTGTTTCCTTGACCAACCCCTGGCTCGACTATTCCTGCTATGTTATCTTCTAACTATGATGGGTAGAAGTACACATGACCTGCATGATATCTATGTGACTCGATGGTATCCTTTTCCACGATAATCTTCAAATTCCACATGTGTTGGGCCTCACATTTGTATAGAATGGCGTAATCCTAATAATTTGCTTTGTAATGACTCATTTTGGAGACTCGTGGTATGACTTGTTTTCTACCAGCTTGTCTCATGACCTTGATAGAAACATAGGGATGTGTGCCCCTTAGCCCAATCAATACCATATGAGGAATACCCCTGGATCTAATGATGAATTTGCTAGTAAGGAACCACTCGAACATCCAATGAACCTTGTCCTTGGTCAAATTGCTGAAAAACTATGCCCATTCTGTAGCATTTCCTGGATGTGCAAACCTATCTGGGATAAAGGTCATTCTTTTCAAATGGTGGAAAGCTATGTGATCATTCTAGGTCCTCCGTGGAAACTCTTGGTGATATTGACCTCTCTGAAGATGTCCTAACAACCAAATATGCAGCAGCAAGTTACAACCCTCAAAATGTTTGAACCCTTACTTGCAATGATCCAGAGCCCCGGTATATTTCTGCCACAATCATCGGAATAATAGTATATGTTTGTCACTTGATTCCTTCCATTAAAGCTATGGTTACCATGGTCAATTTGGTGTGAATTCTGTCCCCTTGGCTTGGAAACACTATTATACCCAGAAAGTGTCACGCCCCAAACTCGAGGGGCATGACCGGCGCTCGACCAGGTGTCCCCAGTCAAGCGGACCTGGGTGCCTTTCCTATCCCACGTATTACCCCACATCTTCCATTACTTATTAGCCAAGTGAAATGACCATACGATTAAGTTAGAACAACAACTCATTTCAAAACATAAACAAGGTACATGGTTACTAGCGTGGTTTACATTTTACATTTCCCCTATATAAAACATACATATTACATAAGTTCATGACCCATGTTTCCTGTCTACGGAGCCTCTACAGATGAAAGAGGTTACTACAATATCTGCCAGTAACAAGGCTCCGGCTATACCTTTTACAACAGCAAAATAAAACTACGGAAATAATCGGCATGAGCCACGTAGGGCCCCGAGAGGAATGGGGCTCACCAAAACAACTGACAGAAGATGAAGAGGGAGCTACGATCGGTGGGCTGGAGTACCTGCTGCAAATCCACCTACAATCATAACACGAATGTAGCGCCCTCGGCAAAAGGGACGTCAGTACACTTGAATTGTACTGGTATGTATGAACAAACTTTGCGCCAAGTAAACTCAAGCCATAGACAAGTAAGTAATAGTAACAGAACAATAATCAAATCCATAAAGANCCCTTATTACCTCGGCCACCCTTATTACCTCAGCCACCCTTATCACCACAACCCGCACCTTATTACTTCGTGTTGCGGCGCGCAACCCGATCCCACCGTACAGTTTCAATTCACAACAACAACAATAAACAATTCACAAAGATCATAACAACACTTCTTAGGGAGTAGCAACAATAATTTACAAGTGTTTCCATAACCATCAATACTATTTCCGTCATATTCCACAATTCACAAGTGTTTCACGTTACAACAATACTTGCCCACGATAAGCCATAGATGTTAATATCACAATTATTTCAGTTGCATCACTTACAATTTCCTTACGTCATTTGTTTTTCATCTAATACCACATATCATAATCACAACCATGCAAATCACACGAATTTCACAATTTACCCACGTGAATGTCACATACCAAACATTTGAACACCAACAAGGCGATTTTACAAAGTCAAGGTTAGTCATACATACCTGGAGCCGAATTCCCTTTTAATTTCTACTTCCAACTTCACCCAAAAGCCTATCAACGTCAATCTAGTGCACAAATTGATACATATTCCTTAGAATCAAAGTTCACAATCACTACCCGAACACATTTAGGTTATCAACCCTTCTTTACACAATTCTTTACTCCTTCCCAACTACTCTTACTAGATTTTAGGTTTTAATAAACATGCATGAGTGTTTCAACCCCTATTATCAAGAACTAATGCATGAGACTTTCCCCCTCTCAATAAATCTGAAAGTCAATGAAAAAATGGGGTAGGGATTTACCTGTAGAAATGGAGATGAAGACACTTGCTTTAAAATTTCCCAGACTCGATAAATTGAGGAACAAATTTTGAAGAAGATAAACTTTCTCTCAAGCCCCCTCCTCCCTCTCTCTTGTTTTTACTCAGAAAAATGGTTAAAATGAGGGGTTAGGGTGTTTTATTAGAAAGGGGGTCAGGTTGAAAAATTAAAAAAAATTGGAGCCCGAGCAAGGTCTGCGATTGCAAAATCGAAATGCGGTCCGCATATTGGACCGCAAAAGTGCCCCCAAAACTCTGAAGGGTCTGCTTGGGTCTGCGACAGGAATGCGGTCGCATAATGGACTGCATTTTCAACTTCAATTTTGACAATTCTTCTGCTTCACTCTGCGGCAGAAATGCGGTCCGCATAGCTGATCTGCGACCGCATTCTGGACCGCAAAAATGGAAATTTTCTGGAAACTTGGTTCTTTTGATTTTTAAAAGCTTAGATCACTACCAAGGGTCCGAACCGCGGCGAGTTCCTAACACATATTCGGAGTCGACACCACGAGTTACTAAGTTTTGAGACCAAAAATTATTTACGGGGCCTTACATTCTCCCCTACTTAAAATCATTCGTCCTCGAATGAGGATTTTGAAAATCAGTTGGTTTTTGAAGGACATGATATGAAGACTCTCAAAATTTTCACTAACTCCCATATATAAAAAAAAAATTGCCAGAGTTTTCTTTGTAATATAGACATACCCACCCGTCAGAGAGCCCCCGAAACATATTCCCAAGCACCATTACACAATGACAACTATCTCTACAGCTTGTATACAATTCATTACCTCAACAATTGCACATATTCCATCACTTGCTACATTTTGCACATAAACTAGTCACTTCAATGAGTCTCACATAATTTAATCGCTTCAACATACTACATGCATATAAATAAACCATTATCAATCTATGCTACCATTAGTTGTTTACTTATCACATGAGTCTTTATAAAACTTCCATTTACCAAAGGAAGGTTCACATGATTCGAGACAATCACAACACACATAATTCTTGCACAACTTGGGGAATTTCAAGAGTAAAGCATTTAGGAAAGAACCAATTTGAACACAGTATTAGTTTTGCTTTAGAGATAACAGTTCGCACGATTTCTACTAGACTTGCTCAAACAGATGGGGGAATTTTTCCTTCATTTCTTTTTCTGCTTCCCACGTGGCTTCCTCAACTTGTTGACTTCGCCATAACACTTTAACAGATGCAACTTACTTATTTCTCAACTTACGGACTTGCCTATCAAGAATGGAAACTGGAACTTCTTCATACGACAAGTCTTCATTAACCTCGATAGTTTCGACTGGCACGATGGTGGATGGATCTACAACCACTTTCTTCAACATGGACACATGGAACACCGGGTGTACTAATGACATTTCAGGAGGCAATTCTAGCCTATTAGCCACCTGCCCTACCTGTTGAGCGATCCGATACGGTCCGACATACCTAGGACTCAACTTCCCTTTCTTCCCGAATCGCATGACTCCCTTCATAGGAGATACCCTCAAGAACACCCAATCATAAACTTGAAATTCCAAATCTCTTCGGCGAACGTCCACGAAAGATTTCTGGCGACTCTGAGCAGTTTTCATCCTTTCCTGAATGACTTTAAATTTATTCATAGCCCGGTACACAAGATCTGGCCTAGCAATTCTGCTTCACCCACTTTAAACCACCTAATTGGAGACCTACAGCTTCTTCCGTACAATGCCTCAAATGGGGCCATCTGAATGCTAGCATGAAAGCTGTTATTGTAAGCAAATTCTATAAGTGGTAAGTGGTCATCTCAACTACCTTTGAAATCCAAGACACAAGTCCGCAACATATCTTCAAGCGTCTGAATAGTCCGCTCGGCCTGACGGTCGGTCTGCGGATGGAAAGCTGTGCTGAGATTCACCTGAGTACCCAAACCTTGCTGAAATTTCTTCCAAAAATTAGCTGCGAACTGGGCCCCTTGATCCGAGATAATAGAAAGTGGAGTTCCATGAAGCCTTACTATCTCCTTGATATATAACTTAGCATATTGTTCTACAGTATCGGTGGACTTGACTGGCAAGAAGTGAGATAATTTGGTGAGTCGATCCACTATTACCCAAATTGAGTCGAACTTGCACTGAGTGCGAGGTAACCCTAACACGATATCCATGTTGATCATCTCCCATTTCCACATTGGTATTTCCATAAGTTGAGTTAACCCACCAGGCCGCTGATGCTC